>QTSX02003085.1:0-117424 GCA_014839935.2 Entomophthora muscae | reverse complement strand
AGTCCTCAACAAACATGAGAAGAATTATAGTGTCACAGAAAAGAAATGCCTAGCTGTTCTGCATGCTGTAAAACAGTTCAGACACTACATTTACAGGACTTGCTTTACAGTAGTAACCAACCACTTCTCCCTCAAATGTCTGAAACAACTAAATGAACCTGAAGGTCAACTAGCACGTTGGGCTCTGCATCTGCAAGGGTAAAATTTCACTGTGATACACTGTCCTGGGGCCCAGCATCAGAACACTGATGGCTTGTCAAGGATGCTAATACTAGCTGTCCACCCCGCTGATGCTGATTGCCTATGCAAATTGATGGGGTACCCTGACTCCTGGGCCACTGAACCAGAAGACATTTGTCTGGCTCTACAAGTTCTATCCAAAGACACTGTGATTTGAGATAGACAACTCTTCAAGAAGGTCAACAACACTTTTATGCCCTACGTCTGAGCTAGCATGAGGGTTGCCATCATTCTCCAAGCCCACATTGACACGGGACATGGAGGCATAGCAAAAAACTATGACTGGCTGTGTAAGAACTTCTAATGGGAGAACATGCACCTCCTAATTCCTGATGTCCTTGCCTCCTGTCATTCTTGTCAGCTCCAATGCCCCCAACCTTCACAACATCAGTTCAAACTCATCCCCCCTAAGCATGCCTTTCATACTGTGAGTATTGACGCTATTGGCCCTCTCCCGCGTTCAAGGTCTGGGTGTTGATTCATCTTGGTAGCTGTTGACCACTTTAGCAAATGGGTCAAAACCAGAGAAACCAAAGATATAACTACCAAAACCACGGCTAATTTCTTGTTGTAAGATATCTTCTACTGTCATGCTTGTCCTCAAGTCCTACTTTCTAACAATGGGACCAACTTTAATGCTTGTCTAATAACGTCTATTGTAGAAACTATAGTGCACATCAATCCTTCTCTGCACAATATAACCCATCCACCAATGAAACTGTGGAACAAGCAAACTCCACCCTTGTGTTCATCATGAGGAAGCTTACCCTCTCTGATTCTGCTAACTGGGATATGTCCTCCCTACTGCCCTCTTTGTGTATAGACTCAGTAGACACTGAGTGACAGGTCAGTCCCCCTTTGCCATGCTGTATGGTTGAGAAGTCACTACCCCCTCAATCTTGGGACCCACATTGATGGAAGTTGACGCCTCTAATAATCCCAAAGCTCATGTCAAAGACTTGACTAACTGTATCATTGACATTCAAGCTACCACCTACTCTACTGCTTATAAGGTCAAAGCCCTGGAACTCTCACCCTCTAACGCTTCCAGAGCCCCCTCCCTGAGTACCAAGTGGATGACATAGTCCTCTATTATTAAAATTGTACTGGGAGGCGTGCACATAAGATAGACTCTCTCTGGGTTGGACCTTGTGAAGTCACCTACAAGAAGGGTATTGAGTATTCTGTGAAACTACTGTGCTCTGGCTGTCCTTTTTCCCGGGTACACGCTAAATTCCTCTACAAATATCAAATCCCTGTGTCCAATCTTAAGGGGGGAGATGTTGTAAATTGTGCCATTAACGCCATTTTGATATGGCCTTCAAATATTGATATGTGAAAAGAGTTAGTCGGTTTGCTTTTGATTTTGGAGATCCCTTGCCTTCCACAAATGGGTCTGGTTCAATACCCACCCATTCTGGATTATTGTACCTGTCCATGACTGATCCTGGTATGAACTCATCCCAACATGACCCCTTCTTCCACTATGTCTACTTAATGAGTGATCATCAACCCTTATCTACTATTTAAGTAGAATCATTTCTCCTAATAAAGACAAGTTTATCCACATTTATGTTGGCTTTAATATTCTTCAAGCCTTTTCATTACCTTTTTGCCAAAATTAATTTCAAATCTTGTATTCCAGGAAATTGAGGCATGTGCCCTTAATTTTTCCCTGAAGGCTAACCCAAGGCTAGCTTTGAACCTCAAATATTTTGTTATAAAGATTTCCTGCCGTGTCCTCCTGGATGTTGTCCCCAGGAGCCAAACACGACAGAAGTCAAACCAAATATTATTTACCTCATTAAGGGTATTGGCGCCAGGACAGAACTAAAGCATATGCACCATGAATGTCTCTGCATTTGCAAAGCAATAACGGTGTGACAAAATTTCTGGCTCCCAAAACCTACGCCAAACTGGATCAATATTAAGTGCAAATCCCCAAAACCCTCAAGAAAATTAACAAGGTTCCACCTTGTAGTACCCCAGGGGAATATGTAATAACATCTTTGATTACTCTCTCTCATGAATCTAATTCCCCAAGTAACCTTTCAAATGATTCCCTGACTAATCAATAGTTGATGGCACTACTATAACTTGACCATCTATTATGAGGATCAAAAAAATTTAGTCCTAAGAGGAACACTACTTTAACAAGACCCATGACTGCCATGATGTATATGGACAACATTTGGCTTCTCATGATACTATATAATACTCTAAACTCATATCTAATAAAGTATCATTATCTTCTTAATTTCCCCCTTTATCTTGTTTCATATACTGTCAGGAATTCATTTCATGATATCCCTGTCACTAACTGTGAAAGTACAGTAGTTTTAAAAACTATGGCAACAAGAAAAAAATATTCAGATTTAAACAAAATCCAACTCTCAGGTTAAAATATACACTCTGTTAACAGGGTTTATTGGTGTTAATGGGCAAAATGGGTCAACACAGCAACAAAAGGCTCACACACAAAGTGAAACCATTCAAAATATAATCTGAAATACATTGATTCACAAACAAAATGGTGTGAGTTGACTTTTGGTGTACATATGTTTACTATGTGAATTGGTGAAAAAATACACCCAAGCAAGGTGTGTTGAAACTCAATCCAAAAACAAAACATAATAGCAACTCACAACGTAAACAAAATCACTCATGTAATGTATGCAATGGATTGTAATCATGAATGATACCAAGGTATATAAAATAAGACACAAGATCTGAAACATAAATTTTAAAAATATTGTGTTGGGTGTTTGAATTTGGCAGTAAAATCTAGGAAAATGAGTGGATTTTTTTGAGTATTCTAAAATGGGCGTTGTAACACCAAAAACAACTAACTAAGAAATAAAAAATCTTTTATTGGGATATTAGGTAGAAAAATAATAATAATTGAATATCCATAAACAGATAAAAGCAAAAATTAAAATTAGAGAGTAACTTAATTAAGTTTTATTTAATATTCTATTAAATTCCAAAAATGGAAGGAACACAACAACAGACTACCAATGCACCCGTTGTGCGCTGCGGTTGCGGTTGCCCGTGGGTCAAAGAATAGACTTAGTACAACACAAGTGCCTAATATGGAGGGAGGCAGGAGAGGAGAGTTCCATAGTGACGCTGCACTGACACAGCCGGTTCAAGGAGCACAAGCTGCTAGTGTGCAGAGCATAATCCTCAGGTCCTAAAGCTGACCCAGAAGCCAACCAAGGTCACCACTACCAAAACAGTTAGAAACAAGGAGGTAGAGCTTACTTCATATGTGTTCAATGTTGTGTACCAGCAAGAGTCGGTCCCGGCAGCCATGCTGGAGAAGGTAAAGCCTGTACTTAATACTAGCTACAAGCCCTACATCAGTGATGGCAATCAGGAGGATGGCAAGGAGCACCAGTTCTATCAAGCCAATGAGGGACAGCTGGTGCTAAAGAAAGTTGCAGCTTTTTACACCAAGGTGCCCATGCCCTGTGTTGCGCCCAATCCCAATGAGTTGACCCCTACTGCCAAAAAGCCCACCCAGAAGCGCATCCCCAACATCAAACACATCATCCTGCTTAAGCTAATGCGGGAATTGGGTGACTACAAGGCGGCCGCGGCCATTGTTGGAGTGGATCCCAAGTACGCCAGCAAGACCTTCCATAAATTCATTAATACTGGTTGTGTCCTTGCCGCAGAGAAATCCTTGCGTGTGTCAACCATGCTCACCAAGGAGCACAAATGGGCAATCCGCCAGTAAATCACCTGGGACTGCCATCTTGAACTGGCAAATATACAGACCATGGTCAAGTCTGCTTTTGGGATTGAGGCCTTGATTTCCTTTTACTACCATCTGGTGAAGGGAATGCAATTTTCTTGGAAAAAGCTTGGGGTATCCCCCTACAATTAGAACAGCCCAGCTAATATTGAGACCCGTAAAAATTACGCTGAGGCATACACTGCCCTCAAAGCCAAGGGGAAAGTGAAATTCTATTAGATTGACAAATCAGCATTTGCCTTGTCAATGTGCAATGAGTATGGGTATGTCCCCAGAGGCTCCAATGTCAGGGAACCAACCCTGACTGGACGGCTTGCTAGCGTCTGAGAACTGGCAGGTTGCAGACTGGGTGGGCAGGGCCCACCAAAGGATTGGTGCTAACTTAATGAGGTAGGACATTGACTTGCCCAACCACGACCACAGACTGGCGGCGGGAACAATAGTATCTATTACTCCCGTGAGAGTTATATATATGATTCCAAAAAGCTTGTTGGTATGGTCCAGTGGGAGTTTGGCAGCAGAAACAGGCATTGGCTTGGGGGTGACGGGTGGCTCCATGTCTATTTGGTAGGCAGGGAGGAAGTTGTTTTATCTCTGAACAGGCCAGGTTTGGTAATGTACCAAGGGCCTTCTCGGTTGTATCTGGTTCTCTAAGTGATTCTGGCCAAGGGGTCCCAGGCTAGTATGTTGTTGGCGGTATAGTCTCTGTACTCGGGCTTTAGGGGGTACTCTGTGAAGTGGACAGGACCAAAGGGAGCACCTGGCGGGTTGGCAGAGGGTCAGATGATCTTTGAGTGAGCTGGCAGATTACAAGCATAAAATATGGCAATAATTGGGGAAACCAATATCTCATAACCTTTATTTAAAAATGACAATGGGGTTTTGGTCTTGGCCTGGCAGGTATTTATCCCACACTACCAGGCTTCACTTCTTGGTCAGGTTTTCTGGACTCAGGCAGGTTGGCATTGGGTGTCTCAGATGGCAGTGTAGCACTTGGCACTAGCAGTTTGCCACTGGCCGCTTTGGAGTGAGAAGACTTCAAATCCTTCTGTTTATCAATTCAAGTGTTGGGTGCCTCTTTGGGTTCAGTGCCTTCCCCAGGACTTTGGGAGAGTCTGGAATAATTCCCAGGGGGAGATTTGTCTATTTCATTGGGCAAACCACCAGTGTCAGGCGTTAGCACCTTGGGGGAATTCTTGGCATCTTGCACTGGCAGTTTTCTTGCAGAATCCTGCGGTTCAGATAAGGGTTTGGGTCCTGGCAGGCTGGTAGCAACTTATTTAATTAGTAGCATGTTGTCGTGTTCCCAGCCTATGAGTCTGGCGGTCTGCAAAGGGGTTTGTCCAGGATTTGACTCTGGTTCTGTATTTTGAGATTTAGGAGCATCCAAACTGTCATTCCTAACATCCAATGACGGGATGGCTTGGCCTGCTGCAGTCTGCGCCACAGCCTATTCAATGGTGGCTCTCCTTAGTCAAAAGGGGGTCAAGCTCTACCAAATGATACTAGGCTCCCACAATAGCCAGACCTTCCTATCATTTCTCTGATTGGTCCAGGAGCACCTGAGGTGCACAAGCCTGGGCTTCACTAACATAATTGTGCTGGACAATGTTGGTCTCCATAAGGTGGCTGATATTCTTGAGGAATTCCAAATGATTGACACCAACAGTGCAGTGGGCCCCCAGCAATTGGCCACAGCAAATATGCACCTTCTCTTTCTCCCCGCATATTTGCCCTTCCTAAATCCCATTGAGGAAGTCTTTGGGTGGCTCAAGCCTATTCTCAAGCGAGGAACCCCAACTGGGACTGAGAACCTGTTTGATTTACTGCAGGCTGGGATCCATACCCTCCCAGCTGAGACTGTGGCCAATTTTATGGCCATGCTGATTTGTTCATCCCCACATGCCTTGAAAATCAGCCAATCAATTAAAGGCTTAGCTTATCCTACTTTTTTTATATATCCTCTAATTTACTATTCAAGATTTATTAAAAATCATTTTATATTTAGATGTTTCTAAGCCCGCAATCACATTCAGAAGATCCATCAATAGATGTAAGTAATTTATTTATTTATAATTGTTTTTATTATTGCATCCAAGGGTATCCCAAACGCTTGATAATGGATTAAGCAAACACATTAATATCACTTTTGGCAAATAAATATAAAAAGAAAATTTAAAAAAAATTAAACGTAAAATGTACAAGTTAGAATTTATTTTATTAACATATAATTTTATACTTTTATGAAACCCATTTCTGCAATATATTTTTAAAATCTTGTTTTCTAAAGTATTGTTTGAAAAATTAATTATAATAAAAAAATTGTAGAGTATAAAGATGTTAATTAGAAGAGAGAATTTATTACAAACGCCTGTAGTGAGTTTGGCGGTATGTACCCACCCCACAATGGAGGTGGCGTACAACCTCCACCACCACACTGTGGACAGTGGATACACCCGTATTAAAATACTCCCTCCTGCTGGTGAAAGGCAGTAGGGTCAGGTGGGAGTGAAGCAGCAGCTTTTCAGGCGGGTTTGCAAACCCAAAGATGCCTGCCAGGACCAGGAGGTCCTGGATCACATGATCAACCAAGTTGTATCCAGGGGGACCTTCTTCCTGTTGAGTACAAGCCAGGCCTTGTTAATCCCCAGAAGGACCCTGTCCAGGTCCTCAACAGACACGCCCATCCCAAAGAAGAATAAGAACCCCAGGTAAATAACCAGATGAAGCCTTTGCCCTGCAAAGGCTTCCGTGAACTCACACAATTTATTATAGACTGTGCTGATCTTCTTGTTGTACTTTGTCTTGGCAAACGTGAGCTCCATAGCTGCTGGGACCCCCGTCTTGTTGGCACTCCAGGCCATCCCAAAGTCCGCCAGGAGGATATTGGTCTTCTTTACAGCTGTTGCATCTGCAACAGCCAATTTTCTCATTGTGCACCCAAAGTTCTCCAATAGGTAAGACAGGGTGTGCTCCACCGGGAAGCAGAAGCAAGCAGCCGCATGAGCCTGGCCCATCTCTGGTACATTCTTGAATGGGAGCGTCACCAGAACGTCCCAAACAAACTAAATGGAGTTTACACAGTAAACTCCACTGAGAACCACTGGGTCCAGGCGGACCAGTTAGGCATCCTTGTAGGTAGTAACTGCCCACTTTGATGCCCCCTTGGCATTCATAAGTTCTGCTAACGCCTCCTGTGACATTGGAAAGGACCCGTGGATACAGTCCTCCAGCTCCTGTACAACAGGGGGGACAGATACAATTGCTTTGCCACATGAGTGATATAATTTGCATAAAAGGTGGCCAGGACAAAGGGGACCAGGACTTGGCAGAGTTTGCTGTCTACATTTTCTAAGAAAAAGGTAAGTTTTTTGAAAATTTATTAATTTTTGTTTTTTAGGCTACCTTCTTGTGTTTCTTCCTTGCCCGCAGCCTTGGTCAGCTTGGCCATTTTTGGCGCAATCAATTGTGCAGGCAATTTGATATCCTCTGCCCTGGCACGCTTGGCGGGTTTGAGATGTTCATACATCTCCGGGTCATCAACCTAGAAAGACAGTGCAGAAAAATTATATGCTTTAAATTGCAGGCCCAAGACCACTGTTTTCTGGATATTAAGTAAGCGCTTGATTGTTGTTTCTGATGTATCAGGTATTTTGGTCATTAATGCCTTGGATGTCACTCTGTCAAATTTCTTGCCTTCAAGGACAGCAGACTTCACCTTTGCTTTGACCTTGCAGTCAATGTCTTTGATTTTGGCAATTTCCAAGTTGAGGTCCTTTAGAAGCTTTTTGAGTCTCTCATTTGAATTTTTTACTAACCTTTACATATGTTTTTATAGCTTTTGCCCCAATAAATTATGTATTATTTTGATACTGTTGCCTCTTTGTTTATTCCTTTTTGTTTTCCCATCTACTACATTATCCCATCTTTTTACCCATTGTGTATACGTTTTACGCTAATCTCAATATGTGTTGTTTGCTTTGTGTTGGCATTGTTTCCTTGATTACCATATTATTTTTGGCGCTCAACATAGCCCCTTGTGAAAATATTAACAACAATTTGGTGATCAGCTAAATTTGAATTAGAAAATTATAGTGTTAACTGTTTTTAGATAAAGTTGTTACTGATCCAAATTGATAACCTTAATGATAAACTTTAGGCTAATCAGGAGCCAAGTGTAAAGTGATTGTTATTATATAAAAGGCCATTCAATAATTCTTTGGTGTATGTGAGCTAATTAATATGATTGGTTGTATGTTTTGCCATTGTAAACCATTGCCGCTGTGGAAAATTGTTGACAGACTAGTGCCCAACAGCTGCTGGGTTAGCACTAGTCCATCAACAACTTGCCACAGCAGCAATCACGTACAATGGCCAAACACCCAGCAATCATATTAATTAGCGCATATACACCAAAGAATTATTGAATGGCCTTTTATATAATAATAATCACTTTACACTTGGCTCCTGATTAGCCTAAAGTTTATCATTAAGGTTTTGAATTTGGATCAGTAACAACTTTATCTAAAAACAGTTAACACTATAATTTTCTAATTCAAATTTAGCTGATCACCAAATTGTTGTTAATATTTTCACAAGGGGCTGTGTCTGGGTACTAAAAACAACTGTGTTCTGTATCTAGATACATGGCATAAAATATATTATTTTATAGAAATAAGCTGATCATAAAGAATAAAAACAACTATAAACAAAGAGAACATGAACAATTGAAATTCAAAATAAAGATAATATAAAAATAAAATGTTTGGAAACAGGGGGTTTATTGGGGCAGGGAAGAGTGATGCCTAGTAGGCAGAATAGCGCAAGAAGGAAGACGCTGAGGAAGTGCTGGCCTGGGGGGTCTGGGATTGAGTGAGTGGGGCTGGAAGGTGGGGGGTGGTGGCGGGGGTAGGGCTAGGAGGATTGCGCGTGATGGCCGCCATATACTGTTGTTGGTATTCCTTGTCTGTCCTTGGATGGATGGGCTAGTAGGTGGCTGTGGCACAGGGTAGGAGGCGCTTATCCTTATGTGTTTGGTTGCCCATGTTCACGTGAAAAACCATTTGGACAAACAAGTCAGCCACAATTTGATGGCCAAAGAGAAAATTGTGGTCAAGGACCCCAAGATAGAGGTTGTTGAAAGCCTGAGGGCAGTGCTCCCGTAGTTTGGATCCAATGTTGAAGAACACAACATCAGCCAGATGGATTTCAGTGTGGCCAGCTGGGTACACTGAGGCCTGGTGTCCGCGTTTCTGGATGGCCTCAAGGGTGGTGGAGCTATCCTCCATCTAGTGGCTCAAGAAAACCTGATGCTTTAAATTTGAGCCATCCCAGGAGTTGAGTAATCCACTGAGGATGTGGCTGTACAAGTAATCATTAATGAAATCTGGGTTTGTCCAATAGTAGACAAACCCCTTGGCTGAAACAGCCAGAAATGCACCAATAAAAATCCCCTTCTTGACCTTCTTCCTTCTATTCTTGGCAGCAGCTTTTCTTTGCTGACCAAAATTGTCAAAAGCTATTGATAGCTTATAATACAAGACAAACATGACATTGTCAAAACTGCAGACTCAACCCATCAGCAAGGTTACAACCAAGCAGGTTTTTGATCCACAATCTGATTATACAGTCACTTGAAGTCAGACTAGGAAGTCAACTTGAATTATCAAATCCAACAACATGAACAGATGATGATCCTATACAGTGGATACCTTGTTTTGGCGCTTGACTCATTATCAGGATCAAGCCACCCCCTTATTCCATCCAATTGTGTGATCACCAATCATGTTCCTGTTATCCATTGATTCACATGAACTATATAATCACTATCTCCCAATAAAGATTACTATCTATCTTCTAAATATTTTTCCCTGTGTAACTCTTCTAAAACAGCACAGTTACAACATTGGTAGTGTTGCAACTGAACCAATGAGAGTTCAGTACTTGGAATTGGGGAAGACAACAGTCCAATAGGAAAGGACAGAATGATAAGAATAAGGTATCATTTATAATAGAATATTGTGATTAATATACCATAAGGGGAAAGCCACAAGGCCACAAGGGGGTGGCATAGTGGGAAGTTCCATGTAAGGTTTGGAGCCAAGGAATAACTTGTGTGGGGATCAGCAGGTCAAATTGGCAAAACTCCTAATTAGGATGAAGTACCTGCCATTTGACATTGCCATCAGATTAATCCATGACGTTAGATACTTCAAGGGGCAACTCATTGAGCGCCCCCTGTGTATTGTAGGATACATTAGCAGGCAAGCCTAGAAACTCAGTTGCAACAGTAGCACAGGTAGGTTCTCCATCCTACCCTATCTTGAAAAAATTTTCCTGTTGCCCGCACACGCCGCGGCCAACAAATCCTTGACAGAAGTATGTCTGGCCTCCCGCCCAACTGGACTCTGTATACTCCTGGTACCAAGATACCCAATGGTTTTGTCCTATGCTAAAACATGATGCTCCCGCTACCTGCCTTCAACGCCATGTCTGCACAAGATTTTTTTCAGGCTCCACCATCAATGCCGCAACCAACTGACAAAACCACCATGCCTGCCTACGTAGCTCAAAGACTACAAAGCGCCACCTTGGAACCTTTAGTTGGGGCCAACAACAACAACGCCGCGCATGGATCCAGTCCGCCCAAAGCAAGCTGGCTCAGATGGAATGCCCACAGCAATTTTGGATCGCAAAGATTTCCATTTATCTGACCCATGACGCTGACACCTGGTGCAACAAGTGGCATGAAGAGCACGCTGACAAGAACTGGGATACCTTTAAGCAAGACTTCCTGGCAAGATTTGTGCTTAAAGATACAGCACTCATGATCATTTGCCAAATGAAGAACCTGACCCAGACAGGCACTGTAAAAGAGCTCACCTGCGCCTACAAGGAACTCCATCTTTGTGCATGTCCAACATGGCCTTTGACACTCCAGCCACACACCTCATGTACTACAACACGCTTCAAGTTGCAAGTAATGAGACATGTAAACCTGGATCAAGTGACCAACCTTCAAAGCCTGTACTGTGAAGCAGAAAAAGAGGAACAGACATCCAATGCTCTGCACAAGGCACAAACTGGGAAACAAGAAAGACCCAAGGATTCCCATTCAGGCAGGTGCTCTGCTTGACCACCTCCTGGAGGCAACAGGAGCAACGCCAACCACAAACCCACGGGTTCTAATGTACATGGGAATGGAAACAATGGCCAGTTAAACCAACCCATTTCTGCGTCACTGCCACGCAAGGCAACCAAGATGAGGGAAAAGCCAAGGGAGAGCACTAAGCAAGCCAAGCTCTTCCCACGCAACTCCTGGCTTGCCCAACAATGAATACCAACCCAAGGACGTGGACCAGTGTCCAATGATCAATGTGCCCTTGGGGACCCAGCACTGTACACCATTGCCAGACATCCCAATAAATTGATGCCCTATCCTTTCTGCTTTTGTAGTTACACAGAATCAGCACTCTTGGACTCAGGCGCAGACCAAACCTTAGTCAACAGTAGCTTTGTGGATAAGTTCAAGCTGGTCATTAATCCTTTGCAGATTAAAAATGTGGTCCTGGATGATGAACACCACATTGCCATGACAAAGCAAACTTCCCCCTTCTCTGTCATGCTTGAGAACCTTCACTCCACCATCCAAGGTCCTGTCATTGACTTCCCTAAGTTTGACATTATACTGGGACTAGACTGGTTAAAAAAAACAACCCTCACGTGGACTGGGCAACCTCAGTATTGACCATCAAGTGTGAAGGAGTCAACCACCAGATCTACCCTGACTCTGTGGACCAAATGCTACACAACCACGTCTTTGTGCGTATCACAGAGACCCAGGACAAAAAGAAAGACTTGAAGTCAATTGACTGGGACTCCTGTCAGTATAAGATCATACACTTCAAAGACCACCAGGACACCTCCACGCCTCAGGACTGCAACATTGTGGCCCAACACCCAGAAATCTTTAAGGAAGTGTTACCTGGGCTGCCCCCTGAGAAGCATATTCAGCACTCTATCCAACTCAAGGGGACTGTACCCAAGACGTGCCCTATCTACAGGCTGACCCCAAATGAAGATGACGCCTTACATTCCTACCTCAAGGAAGCATTAAAAAAGGACTTAGTGGCCCCTCACAGTCCCCCTTTGGGACCACCATATTCTTTGTGGCTAAGAAAGACGGTACCTTACGCCTGGTCACAGACTACCGTGCCCTAAATGAAGTTATCATTAAGAATTTTTACCCGCTACCACTGATTAACAACCTCTTTGACGCCTTGGGAGGAGCCACTTTCTTCTCCAAGATTGATATAACTGCAGGCTATGATCAGATTTGTATCAAGGAGGAAGACATCCCCAAAACAGCCTTCCACACTAAATACGGCTCCTACAAATGTATGGTACTCAACTTTGGCATGACCAATGTCCCATTCACTTTTGTAACCTTCATGAACAAAGTGTTTGCGCCCCACATAGGCAAACACGCCTTAGTGTACCTAGATAACATTATTGTCTACAGCTCCTTGGTGGAACAGCACCACAAAGACCTGGAGGCAGTCTTTGCAACCCTGGCACAACACAAACTGTTGGCCAAGCCCTCCAAGTGCCAGTTCTTCTGTGAGCAGCTACCCTTCCTGGAACATATAGTCTCAAAGGACAGCATCAAACCTGACAGCCAAAAGATACAGGCCATCTGCAAGATGTCACCACCCAATGATAAGTTGGAGCTCCACACCTTCTTGGGAATGGTGGCCTATGTACAACGTTTCATACTGGACTGTGGCGTTCTGACTACCCCCTTATCCACCATAACTGGCGCCAAGTCTAAGTTTGTGTGGACCCCCCAACGTGACCTCTGCTTTAGATGCCTCAAAGAGAATCTCACAACAGCTCCCATCTTGAAATACCCCAAACATGATGGGGAATACCAGATGGAAAACGACGCCTCAGATGCATCTATTGGGGGAGTACTACAAATTAAGAATAGTGATGGTGACTTCCTGCCAGTAGACTATGATACGCGAAAATTGACAGATGGCAAGTGTTGATACCCTATCCACAACAAGGAACTTCTGGCTATTGTACACTGCCTAGTCAAATGGTGTTGCTATCTAGAACGTCAGGAAGAATTCACAGCATTAACTAATCACAAGTCACTCATCTATTTCAAGACTCAAGCAAATCTGTCGCGCCGCCAAGCGTGATGGATGGAACTATTGAAGAGATTTAACATGCTCATCCAGTACAAGCCTGGGGCTGAGCTTGCCATGGCAGACGCCCTGTCCCGTCTATATGTCTATGCTTCTAGAGGAGAGAATGGGCTCAACCCAGACTGGCCTCTCCTGGTGCTACAAACAAAAGACAAAGGGTTCCCCCCTGGCACAACCAACATAACCAAAGAAACAGTCATTAAGAATGAGCATCTCTTTGCTGAAGTTATGGGACTCTTCACAGAAAGATGACTGACAGCACAAACTTTCCCTACATCCCTACACATAAGCAAGTTGACACTATCCTTTGCTATCACAGAGACCTCAGACATACCAAGATCAGTAACCTATATGAGTTCCTAAAACATAAAGCCTGGTGGCCAACCTTATACTGCAATGTCCAAGAAGTTCTAGACCAATGTGAGGTGTGCAAAAAGGTTGCCAAAAGCAAAACCCCTCCAAAGTCAGTACTTTCTATACACACAACTACCTTTCAAAGTATGGGCTCTTGACATTGTTGGTCCCATGCATGAAAGCACAATTAAAAGAAATGCATCATCACCGCCATTGACTTTGCAACAAGATGGCCAGTAGCTCAAGCAGTGAAAGCACACACCAGCAATGACGTTTGACAATTTATTGGCAAAGAAATAATCAGCAAGTTTGAAAGCCAGAACTCCTGATAACTGATGAGGCAAAGAGTTGACCTCCAAAAACATCAATTTATACCTCACCAAGAATGGGTTCAAACACACTGTAACAACACCATACCACCCACAGGCCAATGGATAAGTAGAGCTGCTTAATGATAGCCTCATGCAAGCCTTAGCCAAACTCACCGCTGGGAGACCTGAAGACTGGTATAAGCAGCTACAGACTGCCTTACTTGTGTGTTGAACCCAAAGGAACAGATCCACCGGGAAAAGCCCGTTTGAACTGGTACACAGCACACAGCCAAATATCATTCAAGCATTGACAGGAACTAAACTGGAAATCCCAAGTGAAGCCCCCCCCCGCGCTCAGACCCTCAAGTTATAGAGGCTAATTGTGAGCAAACCGCCAAAGAGAATGAACATCTGCAAAAGACATTTGTTCCCATCTGCAATAGGCATGAAGTTGAGGACAAAGTATGGGTCATGAATGTTGACAAGAGCAAGCTACAACCTGAAAAAGTGGGGCCAGCAATCATTCTAAAGGTAAACAACAATAACACTTACCTTGTGTAAGGGCTTGGCAAACGTAAACAAGACAAGACCCTACACCATGATTTCCTACGGCCCTGCAAGGCAAGACAGAAACAACAAGAGACTGCCCTACCCGCTACAGAACAACAACTAGTTCAGTACAGCGCCCAGGCTTCTGACAACCTCCCTGACAACCTGCCCCCAGAAGAGGCTGACCTTCAGTCAGGGGGGTGTCAAAACTGCAGGCTCAACCCGCCAGCAAGGTTACAACCAAGCAGGTTGTGACCTGCAATCCAATTATCTGGTCACTAAAAGCCAGACTAGGAAGTCAACTTGAATTACCAAATCCAAAAACATGAACAGATGATGATCCTTTACGGTGGATACCTTGTTTTGGCGCTTGACTCATTATCAGGATCAAGCCACCCCCTTTTTTCATCCAACTGTGTGATCACCAATCATGTTCCTGTTATCCATTGATTCGCATGAACTATATAATTGCTATCTCCCAATAAAGATTACTATATATCTTCTAAATATTTTCCCTGTGTAACACTGCTAAAACAGCACAGTTACAACAACAACATCTGACAGACTAGTCAAGCATTGGACCAGGGTTGATTTGATGTCTAGATCATATAGGGAATCCTTAGCGCCATCCAATTGGTTGCCGACAAAATTGGTAAGAACCCATATTGAAGCCACCTTCCCATACATCCAGAGCTGCACCATGCGCTCAGACACCCAAATGTCATGGTGCGCAAGTTGCTTCTGGACCTGGGTCAAGGGAAGCTTGGGGTCCCGCTGGAGGAGGTCAAGCATGATTGGGTGGGCCTCAGTGATCTGGGACTCTTGGGCCTTCTTGGGCTTCTTGACCGCCCCAATCTGATTCCCTCTGTTCATCATGCTGTTGAATTCCCGCATTACAGTAGCTTGGGTAAATTGCAACTGGGCGGCAATCTGTTCCCATGACAGACCCTGTAGATTCAGTGCCACAATTTTCTGAAGAATTTGGGAGGTGATTATTTGTTGCTTGGGGCGCTGGGCCAGAGGAGCTGAAGCCTGATTGGCTGTAGGGGGCAGGTTGGCTGGTGGCAGGAAGTTGTTCCAAATCAAGGTTGCCATCCTGATTGGTTGGTTGGTGGGCAGCTTGTGCGGGGGTGGGTACAGGAGCAGGGGCAGAGCTAGAATCTATATGACTACTGAACAGGTCAAAGCCATAAGAATCTGTGAGAGAGGGGGGCTAAACTAACTAAGTTTAGCTCCCATCCTGGTGACACAAACCACCAGGATGCCATCCAGTGAAAAACTGGGATGGCCACTTGAAGAGGGGACCACAAGGAGGATGTGGGGGACAGTTGAAGAAAGTAAGTTTTCAGGCCCATTAACATCAGTCTGGCGAGCAGCCAAGTAGTGCGGGTGGGAGTGGGAGTAGAAGGAAGCACCTCAGGGGTCACAAGTGGTACCAAGTTGCTCTGGCCCAAACTGGGAAGGGAATTCATGGAAGGTGATTCTTCCACAGAGGCAGGCAAGGTGGAATCAACAATATCCAGATCCAGATTGTTGCATGCCAAACTCTTGATCACAGCCTCTCAAGAAAAGAGGAGGCCACTAGAAAGATCCCAGAGACCAGAAGAATCTTCTCTTAGAAGCCAGGCAGATGAGGAGATTTTCCCCCATAGAGCAGGGGAGGTAGACCACAGAAGTAGCAGAAATGGAGCTAAGGAAAACACAATAAACTTGGCAACTGGGAGTATCATGGTTACAATCTCCACGAAATTTGGGAGAGATTGGTAGGTTTTCCAAAAGAGTTAACACTAAAAGAATGCCCTAACAAGGTAATCTGGTCAAAAAGGTCACAAGGAGCAACAGGGTGGCTTGAGGAAGCTTTACAATGGTCTTGGGTGCCTTTAATGAAACCGGAAAGCAAAAGCAGTTTGAAAACAAGAGTTTTTAAATAAAAATCCAAAATAACAATGGTAATTATATTGAAGATTAAATTAAAAATTTCAAGTTCAAAAGCTGGTTTTCAAAAGCAAATGTAGGAAAGACAACAACTATGTAGTTTGACTACTTTAAAAGGCCTCAGAGGAGAACTGGGTTCAAAGCAGGCCAATATAAGGTTAGCTTTAAAACAATAACTAACACTTTAAATCTAGATGATAGGAACTCCAAAACAGGGGCTCCAGAAAATACTATTTTTAAAATTGTGTGCAATAAGTTCCAAGCTTTTAATATTATTGGAAATAGACAAGCAGGGGACTGAAAGTCCCCTTGCTGTGTTAAAAGTGGAGGATTGCAAGGAAAAAAACCACATGTCAGTTGGGACTGGATCCAATTAGCTGGGAGAGAAATTTTGATGATCAAGGCCAGGAGCACTGGAGAGTTTCAAGCTAATTTCTGCCAACCCACCTTGTGGGGTTCCTGGTCACCAGTCCCCATAGTGTGTCCTGGGTTGTAGCCAGGGAACGGCTTGGAGGAGCCGTCATTCTCCAACAGGGGTGAAGGGTTGGTGAGAAGCTTATACTTGGCTTGCATAAGGGCAAACTCCTCAAGTACCTTTCCAATCACCAAGCAAGCGTCTCCACCGTATACCTGGACTTCAGCAGGCGCCAGCCTACTTGTAGGCCAATACCAATCCTGGAGTAGTCTTGCAAACTCTTCTCCAATGAACTCTCTTCCTCTATTTGATATCTCCAAATGCCTGGTCACCTTCTCTCACTCCTCTTGGGCAGACTTACTAGAGGCAAACTTCCTGCACCCTAGGCGGTATGATTCCTCATCCCCTGGGCTAGGATAGAAAATATGGGGCAATTGACTCATGAGACTTATATACTCTTTTCATACGGGAAAATCAGATAGGGGTTGTAATAGGCACTTTATTCTCTGTCAGAAGGAAGATCCCTCTAGAAACCTTCTGAGATATCACCTTTGGGTAGGGAATAAGAAAGGGTTTGTGCCAAAACTTGGAGTCCTTTAACAATATCTCTGACTCCTTGTACTTGGTCTTTGACTCCTGCTCCTTGTTCTTGGGCTCCTTTACTCTGGTCTTAGGCTTTAGCACTTTGGTTGTGGGCTCCATTGTCTTAATCTTAAGCTCCTGTGGTCTGACTTGGCTCTGGCTTCCTATCCTTGGTCTCCTGCTCCTTTTGTAGTTTTGGTGGCCTTTGTAATCCACTTGATCCAGTCCCTGAAGAGTCTCAGATAGTTCTCCCTTTTATAGCCCCTTGTTTCAGACCAAAATCCTCTCTTAGAACTCTGGTTCTTTAAAGCTCAAACTATCCTTTTTTTCTTCTTCTATAATATATTAAACTTTCAAACTTACTTCAGCCAATGAAAGCCCTGAATTTTCCACTTCTGCTCCCCGTTTTCAGGCTTTAACTCTCAAGTTAAAGCCCTTAAAAACCTGATCAAGTAAGCTCCGGGTTGCAGCCAATCAAACGCCTTGCTTCAACAGTTTTGCCAAAACAGTTTATACGGATGATTCGTTCCTGACCCTGGTTCAAACTCCTAGCTGCCCTGCTCCAAGTAAACCACTGCTCCTCGTTTCAAATGGTTTCGCCGTAATTCCCGTCACGTTTCCCCAGCAAATCTCGAGCGCTTCCACATATGTTTTACTTAAGCGATTTTTGATCCTTTGATTTTTCAACGTTTCTCTGTGTTTCTGTCAACGTTTTGCATCTTTAAACCTGCCTGTTGCTTGTCCTTTTGCTCCCCTACTTGTTCTTGGTGAAATTTGCTCTTTTGCTCTCACAGTTTCTCCGTTCTTCATCCAGCTTCTTTCTGGTCCTTTTTCTCTCTCATCTTTCTCCTAAAAATAACATATAGTTCTAATAAACTATAGGTTATTTTTCCTCCTCTTTATTTTTCTTTAAATAATTTTAATCCTTTTTTAATCAAAATCAGGCAGTATTCAATCATTCTTTAACTGCTTCTTTATATCCAAATTTCTTCTCAAAAGTCACTAAACCAGCTCTTCCAGCCTCTGTATTCAGTCCAGCTAGGTCATCCTCTCAACTCTTCAGTTCTTCAGCACCAACTTCTGCTCCTTTGGCCATCCTACCCCAAGATCTGCTAGTTCTTCATCCTATCTTATTGTCCTTCTGCTTATCCTCAACCAGTTTCACACTAGGAACTTCATTTGTTCCCTTAACACACTGAACCATATTGGTCCATTCCATTCAATATGAATTAACAGTTCATCAACTAGCCTTCACTGTGACCAAACAGTCCCTCTTGCTAGTTTTCTCTGCTAATTCTGTGAACCACCTTTGTTCTTTATCTCAGCCCCTATTACCAGAACTTGTAGACCCAGGCATGAGTCTACATTGAACTGGAGTTTGACTGGGCCCTCACAAGTGGCAATCCACTTAGGCCATTCAACCATAAATCTATGTCTATGTGTTGTCTTTACTCACCCAGGTGATGAAATCTGGGCTTTCAGTTGCAGAGTAATCAGCTCTACTTCCCAGAGGCCTGATCACACCAAGTTCTGCAGCTTGCTTTCCCAAGCAAGCCACCTTGGTGACACCTCTGAGCATGCCTATACCCTCCAATGCTCACTTTGGGTTTCCCCAAAGCTCCCATAGGGGCATAAACAAGGACAACCTGCCAGTCCTTTAGGCAGGGTGCTTGCTCACAGACCTCCTGCAAGCGTATTAGGGTACATTGAGCCCTCAGAGCTCTTCCCCTCCCTGGCAGCCCGCGTTACCCGCCAGGGGTCCAAACTTACTCTCCCCCCCAGACAGACAAAGTTTCCTGCTTGCTATTTCAGTCTCCACCCTGATGGGTGAAGTACTATATCCCAAAGCAGCCAACATCTTCTGCTGGGTGGAGGCAACAACTGCCTCTGGTAGTCCTTGGTTACCTACCAACCAGGCCTTACTTACCCTAGTAGACTATGTTACCTACTAGGCTCCCCTGACTTACCCTAGTAGACCATGTTACCTACTAGGGTTATCTCACTTCTCCTAGTAGACCAAGTTACCTACTAGGCTTACCTCACTTACCCCTAGCAGCTCTATGTTACCTACTAGTTTTACAATGTCACTATCTGTCCACACATTGTCATTTGTTAGCATATTGTCTTTATTTGAAGCCAAATTCACCCTTGCCTGCAAACCGCACACATGTGGATCACCACACATCTGATTGGCTGGGAGGGGTACCAGGCATTTGAAATTCAACTGAGTTATCAAGCATTGATGTGGCAGCCTTTGATTGGCTAACCCTGATAGTTTTTAGAAATGGGCAACACCAGGCCAGTAATTAGTCCAAATTAACCAACGTTTCTTCACAGGAAGGAGCAACCAAGGGCAAGGAATCTGCAGGGTAGGCCAACACAAACCTCTCATCAGCAGTGTGCGCTAAATTCTCTAAAGAATGGAGGGGTTTGGCTGGCATTTTTGGCCCTTTCTTAGTGCAAAAGGGGAAGATTTTACGATCCAATGCCAGGGGTGATAGTGAATTTACAGGATCAGTGGTCAGGTACAGGTCAGCTTCCTTGTTACCTGCCTCAATGGCTTGGGTGTAAACAGATGCCTCCACGTTCTGAGCCTTGCTTCCATTAAAGCTGGCTTTGCTGATGCTGGCTTGGCTGCTGGCGCCATCAAAGATATTGCTGTTAAAAACCATTGTAAAAAACCTAGGATAAAATCACTAAAAGTAGAAAATTTAAAATTTAATGATTTATTTTTATTGTAATCTTGAGTCCAAATTTGCAAGGTTCTCAAAACCATTTCATAAAAATCAGGATCCATAAAAATAAATAAAATGCCTCTGTTCCTAATTTGGATAGCTGTTGATTGGTTGTTAAACTGTTATATTTCTATTTTAGGCTGCTCATACTACACATCTTGTGTGAGTTCATTTTGTTTTGTACTTGTGGAATCTCGCTTCTAGATTGCTCAAATTTTGTTTCATTTTGGTCCTTCTGTTGGTGCCTCATATGAATCCTGATTGGATTATAATATACTCCGGAGCAGCATCCATCCATTTCACTTGTTGCATCAGTTCATTTTGTTTGTGGTTTGAACTACACCGCTTGATGTTTGATATAATTTTATATAATGGGGTTGTGAAATTTTGTTTTTTGTTTGTCAGTTCATCCATTAATCAAAAATAATTAAATTATTTGAATCCTGAATCTTGTGCAACTTGGATTTCATTCAAATCTGAAATAATTTTGTTTAAATCTGAAGTATTTTTGGTTGTTGCCATAGCTTTTAAAACTACTGTATGTTAAAACATATTAATTCTTAGTACTGCATTTATGGGTGCTACTCCCATTGGATGCTTAGAAGCCTAGTGTGACAGAAATTGCCAGATAGTAAGAAGCTGTCTCCAAGTGGTGGGGAATCACCACCCAAATCCATATGGAGTTAATGATTAACCACCAACGCAGCTTCATATACCGTTTTGTGAAATTTTCAAATGAGATACTAGGGTTAAGTAAAACATTCCCCCTAACCAAAAAAACCTAAGATAAATAGCCTGCAAGAGAATCAGAGTGTCTTCAGCATAAAATTCAGGACATTGATATGGAACAAGTGTCTCAGCTTCAGATACAGTAGGAAAAACTCCAAGATTCTGGGTCATTGGATTAACATTGGTAGGCAACAACAACAAAGTTCCAATAGCAGGGCCCCATCTTTTCATAATAATCTGGCTAATAATTAGATGTAGGGAATGTAGCGCAGCAGGCCAACTACAGGATGCATTTGAAATAAAAATTAGACCAAGGGATATTTGATTTTATTGAGTAAAAACTTTGGGAGGACTCAACTCTTAAGAGTTGAACCAGTGAAAATTATTCAATATATATCAAAATTTGACTAAGCAATACTGCCTGGATCCAGGACTCCTATTCCTTTCACATTATCAAGTGAGTATCTAATCTAGTTTTCAAAGACCCCTTGAGTGACCAACTTCTGATGACCATGCTGATAAATAAGATCATATTGGGTGACTCTCAAATTACGTCAATTTATCAACATCAGCTTACAGGGAGGAATCAGATTCAACTGGCAAACTGGAGCAGCTGTAACCCATTTTTGATCAACTTTTTGATTAAAGTCTGTTAAATCAGTCAATTTTTTTAAATGTTTTCTGGGTTTTTTAGCCTTTCAACTTGGCCAAATAATCCCTGGCATTATGGAATTTACTGTGACACCTAATGGATGATGTGATAATGTGTTTTCTAATGATGTAAAAACCCCTTTACTATATAAAATTATTAGTAAACCGTTTTATTGTTGAAACCTAAACATCAAAGATTAATCTAAGATAAGGAATAAAATTGGTAGATAAAAAATGTTTTTAATGGCTGTGATACAGGCTGATAGCACTTTCAAACTGACATTGATTTAGGTTGATTTATCATGTGAGGTCTCAAATTAATACCATAATTTATTCCCAGTCAATTAGGGAAAGGCTATAATTTACTACAAAAAGTATAATAGCTAATAGATTCCAGATGCTGACTTTCTAGATAGCGTCTTTTGTGATGACATATTTTAGGCATTTGCTAGGTAGTTTTCTACTAACACCCCTTATTTGGTTAAGATTCCTTTTATTTTAATTAATGATAGTGCTTTTGGATGCAATTTTTGAGATGTTGTATTAGAAACAACTATGTAAAAATTTGCTATTTGATAGTTTTTATTAAGCTTTTTTGATTTCTCTTAAGTAAATCTGGACTCTATTACAAAAAAGGTTTGAGATAGTGTATTGCACTAATTTTTATCTCACAGGGTGTAGGAGGTACATTATTAGTTAATCAAGGATTTTGTTTTTATTAAGCCCCTATTAAAATTATTTACTTAGCAGATCTAAGTTTACAGATTTATTTTCGTTTAAATCATTGTTCTGCATAAGGCTTTGGTGTAGAGGCATCTTAAGAATCAAACTTGAATTTTTGCTAAATTGGCGGGTTGCCTTTTTGGGAATTCACTTCAGGAGAGTAGGTTTTATTAGAGTCCCTTGACAAAGAGAGATAGCGGAATATTAGTGCCGGAAAAACACCCGAGATCCATGGCATGATTGGAAAAGGGCGAGTAGAGGTGGGAGGAAGGGATGCTTTTCCGCCGGGTGCCGTATGGATAGCGTATGGCAGCAGGCGGTAAGCCAGTTGCTGATAGTCTTCGATGCACAGTGGGCTGGGGAATGGGTTTTTCATGCGATACCTCCAGCATCATCCACCTCTCGCGCAAGGGCTTTAAGAGGTTGGTGGTGGCGGGGTCAGAAAGAAAGATGGCAAAGTTGAGGATGCCAGGGATGTCTGGGTGTTAGCTGCAGTTGGATTAGACGATACCTGAGCCAATGACAGCAAACCATCTGAGCAAGGTTGACGGAGCATCAGCTTTGAATTCATAGATGCGCATAATGGGATGCCACAGCTGAGTCAGCGCAGGTATAAGACACAATACAATCCTTCTTTGTTAGATGTTCTTCTCCTACTTACATTCTAGACACGAGGCTGCGGGCATTGAGTTTGGCATCCAAGTCATGGACAAATGCCAGTTCTGGTTGCTTGACTCTGGAAAGGACGTTGTCTTTGCTGTACAACTTGTGCACCGCCAACACTGCCACTATTCCACAGTACGTACATCCTACAGTCACCCACAGCAGATGCGATAGCCATGGAGCGGAATCCGCCGCGTAAGCATCAGCGTGTTCACATGCTAGCTCTGATTTACCTGCTAGCAGGGGTACAACGCTCAGCGCTGTTGGAAATGTCAGTGCGCTTACCCAGTATGCTATCTCCCATCGCGGCTCAAAGCTAATGCCCTGCACAAACACCAGCTGCAGGTTCAACCCAACCGCCACGCTCAACATGACATACGCCAGCAATGCCCACTGCACTACAAATGCTTGTCCAACGCACCACGCGCTCTTGGGGAAATGGACTAGCAACGCCAATGCCTTGGCTGCAGATGCAATCGCCAGCCCCAGCGTCAGCCGAACTGACACCCGATCCATCAGATGCCGACTGTACCACATGCCCACCAAAATCAACAAGGACAATATCCCCCCCACACACGCAACTTGCCCCATTCAACAACACTCTGACGTACTCAACTGTCGCCGCATCAAGCTGCTCCATAACCACCCTTCCAACCCCTCCCCACATTTAAGCTGTCCAACCACATCTTGTTCCACTTGTCCATTTCCACCCAATCACAACATACACTATCCACTACATTTCCATCTACACACATCCCAATTCCACTTATGCTCCGAATCTGCTTTCAAACCCCGCAACTCACTTTCTCTTATATCCCAACCCTTCAAGGACCCCTGCATTCTCACCGCCTTTGAAAATATCCTTCTGCTTCTAATAGCCCAATCAGGATATTCAATGAACCATCATTAATTCCACCCATTCATCAAATAGCCTCTAATTAAAATAAATAATTAAATTTAAAATCATATGCCTTATTTGCAGCTTTGGTCATTTAAGTCTAATCCATACCAAGCATAAATTAACAACCATGATTCTTTTACTCATCAAAGATCACCACTTCCTACCTAACTCCCATGCAAGCTCATTCCAAATCAAATTTTCATAAAATAAAAATATAAACCCCAATAGTGACGTCACAATGCTAGCCAATAAAATCAAATGGCCTAATCTAAGCCCATGATAGACTGTAAAGTCAATCACAACATGCTTGTACTTATATTGAACGAGGCAACCACCAACAAAGTTAATTGATTGGCAAACTATACTTTCATCCCATAAACATTCTCACAGTGTTTTGTACCTTCCTAGTGGGTATTTTTACTTTCGCTACATTTGCTTTGGGAATTTTGGTAGAATATTACAAAAGGGAAGACTGCTATCAGAGCTTTGGGCAGGATTATGATGATACGGTGACAATCCAGTTCTTTTGCTACAATACATTAATTATATGAAGAAAATCTAAGAGTTTTTTCTTTAAGGAAATAATCAGAATTGATATACATGATAAATAACTTATTTGAAGTTGAAGCTTTATAGAGTGATTGACTGCATGTTGCGCTTTTTGCATAACAGCAACACAATTCTGTAGTAATGTGAAGCACAGTGCATTTGCTTGAATACAGTCATATGTGATGATATGGTTAGTATTGTATCAGAAGAGCTGGGATCAATGGAAATATGTTATTTGTCAAAGGATGGCTTCTAATCATGCAGAAGTACTTGTAGATTAAAATATGATTTTATTGTAATTCATTAATTCTTCTTATACCTTCTCAAAGGTTAACCCCTGGGTTGCTATCAATGTCTTCTAGGACATTCTAACACCCCCCTGTTTTGGGTAATCAGTAATCTAGGTTAGGTGCTTATTGTATCTCAAAGAATAGAATATTTTTATCTTCACCCAGAGCAGGTCGCCCTTGCTGGTGTGGGGTGGTTAAATAGCTGCAGGATCACTTCCTTCTATCCTGAACATGCTTCAGGTTTAATGCTTAATAATATAATTAATATGAGAATTTGAGATTATGGAGAATTGATTCCAGCGCCTCAGCGCCCAATGTAAAAGTGAGGCAGCGCTCTGGCACCTAAAATATTTGCAAGGCAGTGTCAGGGATCCAACCTGTGGGGGGGTTCCTGAGAACTTGCAAGCAGACAGCCCGCAGGCCCAGCAGGGAGAGCCCACCACAAGATTGGGGCTAACTTTACAATATAAGATAATAATTTTCCAAGGACTGCCCAAGATCCGCTCATAGGCACCATGGAATCAACCAATCCAGTGAGGGTGATATACATCACCCCAAATATCTGGGTGGAAGTGGATTCATTAGTGGCAACAGATTCTTGCAGGCGGTTGGGCCGCAGGGTGAGGGGCGGTGTCATTGAAACCAAATATGCAGGCCAGAAATTATACTTTTCTCAGAATAGCAGAGGGGGCTGGATGATTTTGGTACCCTCTCTGTAAAGGACTTCCGTCTCTCTATTTCTAGCTTCCAGGTCATGGATTAGGATCTCCTCCAGAGTAAACTCCAAATATTCCAGGTTGGGTGGGTACTCAGTGAAATGTACTGGGCCAAAGGGAGCTCCTGGTGGACAGTAAAGGTTGGGCGGCTGGTCCGCGGTTTCTTGGGGTAGGTGGGTGTGGGGTGCAGAACTGAGAGACATAGGCTGGAAATGAAATAGAACTAATAACAAGTAAGGTATGATCTGGTTGAACCAAAAGTTCATGTCCCTTTATTGCAAGAATGGCAATGGGCATCTTTCTGGCGGTCCATGGTATAAGTATGCCCATCTGTCATGGTAAAACTTTCACAAATTTCCTTGGCCCAGGGTTTTCTGTTCACCAGGTCTTCCCAGTCTTTGGTGGCATTAATCACGGGAGTTAATCCATTGGCTGGTTCAAACTAAGAATGCTCAACTTTCCTAGTCAGGTTGTGGGATTGGTTGTCTCTGTGTGGCCCGCATTCTATGGGAAGGTTCTCGGGTTTCCCTTCTGCGTGGGCCTGAATTATCCCAGGATCTGTGGCTGGACCCACCCGCTGATTGGTTGAGTTGTCAGGAGCCTTTGGCGTGGGAGGTATTGATGTAGGTGAATTTGATTTGCCAAGCTTCAAAGGATTCTATGAAGTTGAATCCTGCTCTGGTTTGAGCCCAAAAAACTGCGGGCGGCCGGGTGGCTGGCCCTGTGGGCTAGCAGCCCGCAGAGAGCTAGGGTTAGAATCCCTTAGTTGAGGCCTTTCAATAAGCATAGTTGAAAACATTTTGTCACTTGTGACAGGCAGCACCATGGCGCTTGGAATAACTTTTAGTTGGTACCACAGCGCTTGACATATAATTAGTTTGGCGCTGTGGCACCCAATTTGATTGTTAGGTGGCGCCTACAGCTTTTCTTAAGTGACACAGCAACAAATCATGTAACAACTAAGCGCTGCAATGGCGCTTATCATTGATTGATTTGTGGTACAAGTCAGCAGACTGTTGCTGGTCCAATATGAATACATTTTATACTACTAATTTATGGTGTTGAGCTGCTGTAATCCTTATTTGTGAGCTCCATCATAATTGGCATCATTGATTTTTATACTGTTAATTTATGGTGTTAGCTGCTGAAATCCTAATCCACAAGCTCTGTCATAATTGGCATCATTGCTTAGTCAAAATCCCAACACTGCACAAGGGATAAAAAAGTGTAAATAGCAATTATACTGCTATTAGCATAGCTATAATTGATAAAATAACTTTACCACTAATGTCTATGTTCAGTATAAAAATATTATACTTTTTCCATGGCTTTAAGAGAGAGTGTTCTTGTATAAAAACCTAAATATAAATTGGATTTCTTATTATATTTAACTGAGCTACTGTGAATTTACAAGTGAAAAGCTCAATCTGAGACTCATTGAATTCTTTTCTTTGGGTGTTGATTGAAATATAAGTCTTTTTCAATGATTTTGTAGCTTTTAAGAGAGTTAACACTTGTTTTAACCTCTTGTGATAATTGGGGAGCAGGTTAAGAGGAAATAAAACCAAGCTCTCAACCACAATAAAGTTGCAGTTTCAGCAACAACCAAAAGGTTGTCACCAACAATTCCTGGGAGGCCAAATGGAGGGAAGGAATCAACTGAACACCAAAAGCAACAGAAAAAACCAAATGGCCAAATTTGACTAACAAATTTTAGACTTGATTAGAGTAGAGAATGATGAAGCAAGATCTTTTACATCTCTTTTATCTATTTAAGGGATGGGATAGGATTGGGGTGGTAGATTAAATGTCACAAACCAATCAATCAATGATATGAGCGGATAAAAATGCATTTCTTGAGGCAGGAAGATCTTGACAAATTTTGAATGGACATAGTCAAAAAGAAAACCAAACCAACTAAAAATTAAGGAATATGCTTTGGATGCAATTACCACTGCTCTTGGCTGCTCTTGCAAATGATATTTAACCAGAGGGGTCTCTTGGGTGGGTTAGGTGGGGGGCATCTTCAGAATAATCCAAAAATATTAGATTGAGAGATTTTCCTGGGCTTATTCAGTAACCTTTTGGATAAATATTCAAAAATATTTTTACAAATTCCCAAGGATTTGGCAGAAATTGAAGTGGAGGGCTAAGAGGAAGGAGTAACTTTACATTATCTTTTCCTACTAAAGGAGTAGGGGACCAGCCAGGGACTAAAGCATGATAGAGTCACCAGCCAACTTAGGAGACCTTCAAAAGCCAATTTAAAAGCTAGTTATAAGGAAGGCATACATGAGGCACATATTTTTGGAGGAAACATAATGGACATCCTTCCTGAGTGGCAATCAGGAGTTGCTGGTTGCATTCACATTGAATTGTGAGCAAACTTAGCAATTAATTGCAGTCAGGATAGTATTAGGAAAAGGGGGACAGAGAAAATTCAAGTTTTCCTCTTCTAGGGCAGAGAGACAGAGCTGGGGTGTAGGGGCAGGGACACAGAGAAGCACACATAACCAAAGCCAAGAAGTAAGCTATCCAAACTAGTGGCTGACATGAGACCAAATCTCATACAATCTATTGTTCCAAGATGACTGCCAAACAAGGATACAAATACCACCAGTTAGGAAAATGAACACAAACAGGGGGTCAGGAGCACAGCCTGACATGTGCAGTCCCAGGAAAATCAATCAAAAGCCACAAGCTGCAAAGGCTACACAGCTGGAATTAGAAACAAACCTGGGATGAGAGCTGGCAGAGGGGAACAAGAAAGTGCCAATACTAATAACGTGGTGTAATCCTTAATACTCTGAAGTGGGCAGGGAGGATCCTAAAGATGGATTGAAACCTAAGCTTGTTGAAAATATGTAGAATCTATAGAATATATCATGTGTATAAAATAAATATATGAATATCAAAGCATAAACCAAATACAAATTATATAGAATATAATATATAAAGTATATAAAATATAAACATATGTAAATTATACAAAGTATATAAAAGATATGATATATAACATATATCTGTCACAAACTTATGGGTCCAACTGGCTGAGCTTGAATACAATGGCAAAGGAAGACAAAGCCAAGAGATCAGGAAAAGCCAAGAGGTTGAAAGGCCTCACTAGAATCAATTTGAATGAAATCTTTTATTATTTTAAGAATTAAGCCCCATGAGAGTAGTTGAATCAAACCCTACAGCTTACAACAGGAATGGTAGCCAATTATAATGCACAGCTGGTAAACCAGGACCTGAAACAAGCAACCAATGGAGAGATCCAAAGAACAATCAGCACTGAAAATTTTCTTTTGGTTGCCTCTTGGTTGAGAGCAATTAAGCAAATCAAAGGCAACAAAGGAAAAAGAGGGACCAATCAGAACCAGGTAGGTTGGTCACACCCAAGATTAAGAGCAAAAATCAACTCAGCAGCTAACACAGGAATTGATAGCCATGCAACCAGAGCCAGCCACTTGAAAGAACAAATCAAATTGAAGGAAGCTACAATGAAATTCTTTTTTTCTTCAAATAGGGTTGATTGTGCCAAGCAATGGGCAGGTCACGTGAGAAGACCAGAGGGGGGAGCCAATAGAAATTTGTCCAGGAAAACAGTAAGGAGAAAAAGGGGTGTGATGGGTCTAATTAGTTGATTAAAATTACCTTCTCAAGGCAAAGAGAGTGGGATCAATCATGATGCATTACAACACACCATTTTGAAAATGGCATCTCAAAAAACACTATCTCAAAATACACTGTCTCAATTTTATGCTATCTCAATAGTATAGTAAAAACACCATTTTGATTTACAGCATTGTAACTAAGAAAAACAGACTTTAAAATTTTGGTTCTTTTAACTCCAAAAATAACCCAAAAAATCACAAAAAATAAAATTTAAAAAAACATTTCTAGGCTTAAAAAAACCTTAAAATTCTAAATCTGCAATAAAAACGGGGACAATTAGTAGCAATAAGGTTGTGTAAAGCTAAAAGTTAAAATATACCCAAAAACAACTATTTTCATATATTTTAACTATAAACTATACTTTAAAATAAGTATATAACTGTATAAATACTAAATAAAAAGTCAAAAAATGATAAAATTAAAAGAAATAAGAGATAAGATAAAGGAGTGTTTATTGCAAATAGGCTCAAACATTAGTTGAAAGAGCAACAGAGATGGCCTGAAGATGCTCAAGCTTTCTATCCTTGGGATAGTATGCAAGGACCACCTTGCTGATTTCTGTATATTTTTTACTGCCTTAGTCTGCTTGGAGGGTTGCCCTTGGAAATTCATACCAGCCTTGAATAGCCAGGCAGAGATGGCTTGCTGGATTTTTAAATGTACCATGATTTTGTTGATTTTGGGCTTTGTAACCCAGACTCTTGTTGCAAATTGACTATGTCACCCTTCAAGGTAAAAGGTGGTCTCAATCAAACCATCTTTTACCTGCTTATAGCAGTTTCACTGGATTGAGTCACTGCCTGTTCTGAAGTGGAGTGCTCCTTAATATACTCCATCTCATTAAGTTTCAAATACTCTATAAATGGAGCAAAGACTTCCTGATTGGCAAGGATATAGGTATGGCACAAGAGGCATTGTAAAAGGCATTTTTCTCCTTCTTTCACACAATTTCAAGAGCAGCAAATCAGCTAAACACGTCCTTTGCTTCTTTAGTGCCTTTAGAGTTGACCAGCTCATGAAGATCAGAGCACTTTTGGAGGCGGCGGCAGAGTGCCTGTCAGAAGTAGAAGTAGCATCCCTGAGAGGAGCTCTTAGAGACTCCAATGAAAGCATTTTTCTGAGCCTGTTTGAAATCCACTACCAGATATTTGTGATAGGGAAGGCTTTCTGGCTGCTTTTTGGTTGGGTTGGCTTCTTCTTTCTGGAACTGGGCCTTCTTCTTGCGCCCTCTGGTTTCCTTTGGCTCCTCTTCAATGGTTGGGAGGGTTTCATATAATTTGGCCTTTAAAATTATAAGATCATGGACTGTGACAGATCCATGAAATTCATGCTTGCTTCTTCATTATCCTGGTCTGACTCTTTTACGCTTTGACGGGGAATCCTTCATTTAAGCTTCAATGAGCTTGGATTCTGGGCAAGCAATCTTGGCGTTAAACTTGTTGCCATCTGGTGATCACTTCCATGTTTTTTGCTTCCTATAGTCTTAGCTGCAGACCATCTCTTTCATTCCATGGTAGTCTTATTTCAGTTAAAAGCCAAAAACATAAAGCATAAAAAGATTGAGGGGAAAGCAACCATTGTAACACATAAGTATCATTTTTTATTAATTATTATGTTTCCATTATATACCAATTGGGGTACATTTGGCTGAAAACCCTTCCAGTTCTGGAATCACACCTGGATTCCTATCACATGGTTTATGACATAACAGCGTCATCCAATCCTGATCTTTACCAAAAAGATTATCACACTCTTAGCATATATTATGTGCCCTAATACATTCCAGGATCACCTGATTCTTTCTGTGGAAATGTATTGCTTTGGCTTGAAGCATTCCAGACTTTTGGCGCCAAAACCCTGTGAAATATACATATTCCTGATCCAAGCTATCCTTGTTCCAACTGGGAACCAGCTGATCAATTCTGAATGCATAGACACCATTGTCTACATTTAGCTGTTTTTTTTCATCTAATGGTTTTTTGTGTTAAAACCCATTAAAATGCTTCAAAACTCAAACCAGGTGCCACTGCGGCGCCCAGGAACTTTCCCAGGCAGCGCCCCAGCGCCTGAAACATTTACTGGATGGCGCCTCAGCACTTTAAAAATCAATTAGGTGGTGCTTCTAACCTAATTGATTTGCCAAAACGGCACTTTTAAACCACACTTTGGGGGGTTAATTTTGGCTAACTTTAACCAAACTTCTTGACACAGTCAAGGCAATTAAGTAATATAATTAAATCCTCATTAATTATATTCCAAGCATATATTAATTAATCTTCCCAGTTAATTAATCTGTTGGAAGACAACAAGTCTTTGCTAGACACAGTCAAGTACATTTTGGCCCTATGATTAAATCCCCATTAATCATATTCCAGGGTATCAATTAATTAACCTTCCCAGTTAATAAATTGGTTTGATACACCTAGTCTCAAAATTTGGACCGTTCAGATTTTTCATTACAGTCCTCAATTAGTACAGCCTAATTGATTCCTGGGTATCAATTAACCTCCATGGTTAATTTGACGGTTTGAGACACCTAGTCTCATAATCTGAATTGTTCAGATTTTTCATTACAGTCCTCAATTAGTACAGCCTAATTGATTCCTGGGTATCAATTAACCTCCATGGTTAATTTGACGGTTTGAGACACCTAGTCTCATAATCTGAATTGTTCAGATTATTCATTACAGCCCTCAATTAGTACATCCTAATTGATTCCTGGGTATCATTACTACACTTTAAAATCTCTCTAAGGCCAATCCTATTGTTTTGAATTTCAACCTATGAAATTCATCACAATTCAACTCCTTTGTGAAACCACAGCCCAATATAACTGTAGTACAGTCACATGGATATAAGTTTCCTGCTTCTCATTTGGGAGGAAAAAGAAGACCATGGGAAGAACTAGATTTCCCACCTGCCCGTGAATGTTCCAAAGCTGGCTAAATAGCTTTTGAAGGTAGAGAAAGTGACATCTGCAAGCCATGTTTTGCATTTCAACAGGTTGCACAGATCCTGTGAGGTGGCAAAGAAAATAATGCACTCAGGGGCATGTTGGCTGTTGTCATGGAGAAGGAATCTCTCCTCATGACAAGATAGTTTTTGTTCCTTGGTAAGGATCAATTGATCAATTGATGAAGCATTGACGCCTTCAGTGCTCAGAGCATATCTCTGATCAGTGAGATATCTCTGTAATTTGGAAGCGCCACCAACAGTGGCAAGTTGGGTATCATTTAGATTAATGAGTGCATTGTTTACAACCTTAGTTGCAGTTTGGTCCTTTGTGGTTGGGATCACCTGGCAAAGAAACCAGCGGATCAGTTGGTATAAGGGATTGAAAGGCTTGGCGCAGTCATGGCCTACAGTTAATGCCTTGAATCTAGTGAACCTGTATGTAGTGAGCCTAGTAGGTCACCCAACATTACCACATTTTTAGTGATGATGGTGGATTGCTTTCTTCTCATTGTTACAGCTGAAGCTGTAGCCCTTGTAGAGAAAGCTGGTACCCCCTTTCTTAGTCATTATGGGGTAGCTGGCTGGGTATGCTGTGGTCACAGCAAAGGTGCCATTTTGATTGCATATATTGTAGATGGTGTTTAGATCCCAGAACTTAATTTGCTCATCCACAAGAGCACCAGGCTCAGGCTTCTGTTCCTCTTCCTCTTCAGAATCTGAGATGGGATTAGAGTGGCAGTTATAGTTGAATAACTTTTCCTGAGAATCTGAAGGGGAGTAAAAAAATGAGAGTGGGGAGGGGTTGGGATTGTTTCCTCAGGCTCTGGTGAGGGTGTGGGTGTCTTAGGAGGAGCTCTAGCCTTAGCAGAATGCTTTTTAGATGTAGTTTTGGCCTTCTTGGCTTTGGGAGGAGTGACCTTGGACTTGGATGCCTTGGGAAAAGCTTTAGTGGTAGGCTTGGGAGGCATCTAAAAGTGTATTAGTATCAAAATATGAGCAATTTGGGGTTTTTTGAAAGAGAAAAATGAGAATTTTTTTATTATAAAAGTAGTAATTTTTTTGCATATAATTGTAGAAAAAGTCTTAAAATATATAATATCAAAATTTCAATGTTTTTTATTGTGTAACTTTTTATTTGTAACACAAGTTTGCAAAAACTTTATGTTTTGACTGAAAACTTGCAGTTGAAATGGCATTTTTGAAGTGATGTAATTGAGGTGCTGTAGTTCAAAAACATAGTGTTTTGACTATTTTTATATTAAATTAACAAATCCACAGTGGAGCTACCTCAGCTGGGCCAAAGAGTAAAATTTGAATATTTAACAAACTAGCTTATACAGCTGGGGTTAAAAAGTACCCAGTTGTTTAGAGGAGGCCAAAAAAATATATTTGCAAAGTTTCATATGTTTTCTTACATTTTTTATTATAATAATTTTAGACGTGAATATGTACTTTTGAAAAGTGGAAAGAAAGAATTGCAGTGAGGGAATTGATATAGTGTAGCCTGGCATCATGTGTAATTTCTTCTTATTCTCCCCTATCTATTGTGTGCATCAAATCAATTGGGTGATATGAAACTTGGTGTAATTTGAAGTGATGTAAATTGAAATGGCGTAATCACCCCCTTCCATATTAAAATTACTATTAAAATATTTTAAGAGAACCCTTATCAACATATTCATGTATAATAAAGTTATAAATTACATATAAAAAACTGGTTTTTTCCCAGTAAGGACAATCACTAGAAGGACTATCATAGTGGTGTTAATTTAGGTTGTTCTTAGTATAAGTATCTTGGATTAATACTAAAGGAACATCTTCTGGCACTATATAAAAGGCTTTATTTTAGTTCAGGTATAAGCTTATTTTAGTTAAAGATAAATAGTGAGTTTTGAAATGATATAAAGTCAAGATGGCGTGAATACGCCCCACACTAAGTGATTTCATATGTAAATAATGTTATCAAAATAAGATTTAATTAATTTGACTTGAAGTGACAGAATCAAGATGGCGTAAATTCAAGATGTTGCATTATAAAGGTATATGTAAATTTTAACTATTTTATTGTTTATTTTATTTTTTGTGATTCAAAATCACTAACACAAAAAGCGCCATCTCAAATTAAATTTGAGATGACATAAATCAAAGTGCTGTTTTCAAAATGGCGTGTTGTACCCATGATGCTGGGCCAAGAACAAATCAACCTGTCCAACAAATATGAGTCCAAGGTAGGCTAGCGCGTGCAGTAATGCAAGAAGAACCCTGCAGCAACAAGGTAAGCGGGCTTGTACCACACACATAAAACTCATACTAACATACCCAAGCCACTCAATTGATGGTGGGTTTAGCAAAAGTTGCCACCACCAAGGGGAAGCAATAACCCAAAAAAGATAGAACTAATAGCAATCAGGGAAGCAGGGAGGACCAGGAAGAGCAGAAAGGCATGGGAGAGGGAGCCAACAGGGTGAAAAATCCCAGGAAGGGTATTGGGAGTGTAGATGAGCTGTGGGAAGGCAGGATGGAGGGCAAGAACTTTGGATATTTATTTTTTAAGTATTTTTAACTTCATAAAGCAGCCAACCAGAAATCCAACCAGTGGCAAAAGGTTCAAAAGCCAGAAAAATGGCTTCATCATTATGTGAGAATTGGGGAGCAGGTTAAGAGGAAATAAAACCAAGCTCTCAAATCAAAATAAAATTGCGGTTTCAGCAACAACCAAAAGGTTGTCACCAACAATTCCTGGGAGGCCAAAGGGGGGAAGGAATCAACTGAACACCAAAAGCAACAGAAAAAACCAAATGGCCAAATTAGACTAACAAATTTTGGGCTTTATTAGAGTAGAGAATGATGAAGCAAGGTCTTTTACAACTCTTGCATTCATTTAAGGGATGGAATAGGATTGGAGTGGTAGATTGAATGTCACAAACCAATCAATCAATGATATGAGTGGATACAAATGCATTTCTTGAGGCAGAAAGATCTTGAAAATTTTTAAATGGACATATTAAAAAGGAAAACTGAACCAAATAACATCAGGAATATGCTTTGGATGCAATTACCACTGTGTCAAAACCACAGGCTCAACCGGCCAGCAAGGTTCCAACCAAGTGGGTTTGTGACCTGCAATCCAATTACTTGGTCACTCAAAGCCAAACTAGGAAGTCAACTCAAATTACCAAATCCATCACCATGAACAGACAATAATCCTATACAGTGGATACCTCAATTTGGCGCTTGACTCATTATCAGGATCAAGCCACCCCCTTCTTCCATCCAGCCGTGTGATCATCAATCTTGTTCCTACTATCCTTGATTCACATGAACTATATAAGCATTATCTCTCAATAAAGATTATTATCTATCTTCTAAATATTTTTCCCATGTAGCTCTGCTAAAACAGCACAGTTACAACAGCTGCTCCTGGCTGCTCTTGCACATGATATTTAACCAGAGGTGTCTCTTGGGTGGGTTAGGTGGGGAATCTTCAGAATAATTCCAAAATATTAGATTGAGGGCTTTTATTGGGCTTTTTCAGTAACCTTTTGGATAAATATTCAAAAATAATTTGGTAGAAGTTCCCAAGCATTTGGCAGAAATTGAAGTGGGGGCCTAAGGGGGAGGCATAACTTTACACCTCTCCTTTCTAAGAAGTTAAATCATCTTTGTGTGATATAAGCAAGAGGTCTAAACTAAAAAAGTCTGACTCCCATCCTAAAGGATTAACAGTTGGAATGCTACCCATTAAAGAACTGGTATATCTTTTTCTATGAGTCTTCACACAAAACGTAGAAAATAATACAAGAGAGTACCCATTTGATACCATAATACCTAGAACTCAATTAACCAAAAAATTTCATTCCCCCCTTCTAATACATCTTTTGATGAGATGAGAAGTAAGATAATCTTTTTAAGATGGCTAAGGAAATAGAAAAAGGATGGTGGAGAGATCACAGAATTAATGTGGTTGAGGGTTAGAGTTTTTAATTGATTTACCTGATAAGACCAAAAAAAACTCAGATAAGCTTCTGATATAGTTTATAAGATTTAGTATGCTTCACCTCCACTTAAAATCACCATTATAATTGTTGAGCAAGTTGGGTTATTGCTGGTATTTTCAAGGCTAAAGATAGATGTTAGCCTTACTAATATACTCTATCTTGTCCTATGCAAAGCACTACAGACTACAATATAATAAGACTTTAAAGATAATTATGATTATTGGGACTGGAGTACAATCTAGTCAGCAGCTGCAATATATCCAGGTGTAACTAAGAACTTCTTATAATCCTTTCAGGTGTCTGTATTTATATATACTGCAATAACCCTTGTTCTTGTCCTTTCAGACAGTCCTCAGTGGCTACCTTTGCAATAGGTCCATTTTTGCTGGCTATTCTTGTCCTGATTGGATGTTCATGACATGTGTGCTGCTAATGGCCTTTACAGGCGTACATGGCACTTCAGCTACAGTCTACGCTCTTCTTGAGCTAGCCTACTGGCAATTATCAATTGGCTTTATCTTACGTGCCTATTATGGCACTAGGAAACTACACTGTATTTGGTTGGCGCTTAGAAATGGTCCCTGTTTAGTCTTCTTACATTGGAAGGTATAATTCTGGTATTCCTGTTTCCCATTTCTAGGGCTTAATTAGTGATCTTTTTCTGGATGCCAAGCCTTCTGCTTATTAATATGACGGTTTGAGTTGTGGATTATACGCCATATAATAGCTGACTTGATCCAATATTAATCCAAAGATTATCTGCTGTATAATGGTGACCCAGACCAATAAGGAACTAATTATCTGCTATGTAATGCTGATGAAAACTTGGTATTTCCTAGTCTATTGCACATCATTTGCTGCTATACTCATATACACCTTTCAAGTTGGGTGGGAATGAGTTGATATAACATCCAGTAGGATGAAAGGAGAGATATACAAACAATGATCTATTGGTTACACAGTGTATAATCAATAATAATTACTATGTTGGCTGACAATTATACATTGTATAATAGTCATATCAATTATAATAAACTAGTGATTATATGACATATAATCACATCACTTAATATAATGATAATCTAGTTATCATACAATGTGTAACTGATAAGGATCTGCTTATGATGATTAGCCTGATCATTTGTGGTCAATCATTCTAATCTCACAATAATATAGACTCTTCTTATTAGACAGCTCCTGGTTCAAAAATTCATAGAGTTTTGACTCCAAATTGGCAACTTTCTGATTTAGTTCACAATTCTTATCTTTCAATTTTGACAAAAATTGAGACCTTTAACTTCCCTCATCTTAAGCCCTTCAATATATCTATTTATGACGTCCTTTATCTGAAAATATCTCATCAAAACCCAGCAACAGGTTTACCAAATCCCAGGCAAAAGCTCTGTTTCTTAGAGTATGAGTATCCTCCTTGGTGAAATAGTTAGAGTAAAATTCCTCAAAGGCAGCTTTCATTTTCACTAATAATTAGCCTGGAAATGTATTAACTAGCTCCAAATCTTCTCAAGAGTCCTTCACTGAAATCATGAGGATTTTCTTCTGCAAGATGACACTTCCTACTCTTTGTCACAACTGTCCTGTATTGTCAGAGTTATAAGGGAGAAATATTTGAAAGACTAGATAATGCCTCTATTGAAATATGGGGGATTATATAGTTGGATTGGATCATCTTAAGAGGAATAGGATTGTGACAATCAAATAATTGGATTGGGCAAGGGAGTGTCTTGATCCTATTAATGAGATTAGCACTAAATCAAGCTGCCACTTAGTGTCAGGGAGCCAAGCTGCAGAAGGTTCAGGAAATTTGTGGGCAGATGGCCTACAGGCCCTGTGGGAAGGGCCCACCACAGGATGGGAGATAAATTTACAATATAGTAGAATAAATTTCTTAGCAGGTCCCAAGGTTCATTAGTGGGTACCATAGAATCAAATAGTCCAGTAAGTGTTATGTAGAGGACACCAAATAATTGAGTTAAGATTGATTCATTAGCAACCATGGTTTCTTTTGGGTGGTTGGACTGCAGGGTTAGGGGGTGTAATTGGCACTAAGTAGGCAGGCATATAGTTGTATTTGTCCTTGAACAGTAATGGATGCTTAATATTACAGGTGCCTTTACATCCAATGAGTTCAGGCTCTTGGGTTCTGGCTTTGGTGTTGTAGATTAGAATTTCTTCTAAAGTGAACTCTGAATAGAAAGGATTGGGAGAATATACTGTGAAATGTACTGGGCTGTAAGGAGCTCCTGGGGGTGGTTATAACTTGGGAAGCTCGTCCCCAGCTTCTTGGGGTTGGCTGATGAAAGGGGTGGAGCCGGAGAAATTGATCTGTAAATAAAAAGGGCTAAAATCAGGTATGAGATGACCTGAGAGAACCAGAGGTTCATAACACTTTATTGAAAAAATGGCAATGGGCAACTTTCTGGCAGCCCAGAGTATAGGTATGTCCATCTATCATAGAAAACCTTATGCAAAATCCTTTGGGCTTGGTGATAACATTTTCCAAGGTTTGAGAATCTTCTGTTGTATCAGAAATTGTCAGCTTGTCATTGGCTGGTGTGACCGTACTACAGTCACATTGGGCTGTGGTTTCACAAAGAGGCTGAATTGTGATGAATTTCATAGGTTGAAATTCAAAAAAATAGGATTGTCCTTGGAGAGACTGTCCAGTTTAGTAATGGATTACCCAAGAATCAATTAGGCTGTACTAATTGAGGGCCGTAATGAATAATCTGAACAATTCAGATTATGAGACTAGGTGTCTCAAACTGTCTAATTAACCATGGAGGTTAATTGATACCCAGGAATCAATTAGACTGTACTAATTGAGGACTGTAATGAAAAATCTGAACGGTTCAAATTATGAGACTAGGTGTATTAAAAGAATTTATTAACTGGGAAGGTTAATTAATTGATACCCTGGAATATGATTAATGGGGATTTAATCATAGGGCCAAAATGAACTCAACTGTGTCAAGTAAAGACTTGTTGTCTTCAAACGGATTAATTAACTGGGAAGGTTAATTAATATATGCTTGGAATATAATTAATGAGGATTTAATTATATTGTTTAATTGCCTTGACTGTGTCAAGAAGTTTGGTTAAAGTTAGCCAAAATTAACCCCCCAAAGTGTGGTTTAAAAGTGCCGTTTTGGCAAATCAATTAGGTTAGAAGCACCACCTAATTGATTTTTAAAGTGCTGAGGCGCCATCCAGTAAATGTTTCAGGCGCTGCCTGGGAAAGTTCCTGGGCGCTGCAGTGGCGCCTGGTTCAAGTTTCAAAGCATCTTAATGGGTTTTAAGGTAAAAACCATTAAATGCAAAAATAACTAAATACAGACAATGGCATCTATACATTCAGGATTAATCAGCTGGTTCCCAGTTGGAACAAGGATAGCTTGGATCAGGAATACATATATTCCACAGGGTTTTGGCGCCAGAAGTCCAGAATGCTTCAAGCCAAAGCAATACATTTCCACGGAAAGAATCAGGTGATTCTGGAATGTATTATGGCACATTCTTATAGGTTAAGAGTGTGAAGATCTTTTTGGTAAAGATCAAGATTAGATGATGCTGTTATGTCATAAACCATGTGATAGGAATCCAGGTGTGATTCTGGAACCAGAGGGGTTTTCAGCCAAATTTACCCTAATTGGTATATAATGGAAACATAATAATTAATAAAAAATAATACTTATGTGTTACAATGGTTGCTTTCCCCTCAATCTTTTTATGCTTTGTGTTTTTGGCTTTTAACTGAAATAAGACTACCATGGAATGAAAGAGATGGTCTGCAGCTAAGACTATAGGAAGCAAAAAACATGGAAGTGATCACCAGATGGCAACAAGTTTAACGCCAAGATTGCTTGCCCAGAATCCAAGCTCATTGAAGCTTAAATAAAGGATTCCCTGTCAAAGCGTAAAAGAGTCAGACCAGGATAATGAAGAAGCAAGCATGAATTTCCTGGACCCGTCAGGCAACAGTGACAAAATTGACTGTAGGGATGTAAAAGTGAAAATTCAAAAGTGAGAATGTAAAAGTGGCCATGTCGACACTTTTAAAATTTTAAAATTAAATTAAAACAGCTCATCTGAAATTAAAATTTATTATGGTCATATAAAATACTTTTTATTCATTTTACCAACTAAAAAAGTCAAGAAAAGGTAATTACTTTATTATAAAAAGCCATTTTGAAGATTTAAAAAGTGTCAACATGGCCACTTTTACATTCTCACTTTTGAATTCTCACTTTTACATCCCTACAGTCAATTTTGCCACTGTTGTCATCCGTCACAGCTGGGCTTGTAGAAAATATCAGATTCCCTCTTTGAGGAAGATGATTTGTCATCATCTGTGTAAAGAATTATATTCATTAATCAAAAGAAAAAGTAACTGCTTATTCAAAAACTGGTAAAATGGCAGCTCAGATTGATAGTGAAAAAGCATTTTTAAATGCACAAACAGATATTGATTGTAACTCTCAGTCTTTAAATGAAACTGAATTTAAAAACGTTTAAATTTGATAAACAAGTGTGGATTTAAATTACAACTCAAAACAGCATTTGAAAGCAAAAACAAAAGAAAACACAACCAATCCAATATAAACACTATATTAAAATCAACTATTCTGGCTTTGGATGACAACAGCAACAACATTCAAAACAATTAATGATTCTTAATATCAATCAATGGACCCAAATATCCCAAAAGCCAAAATTAACCAATAAGCATGATAAAAACACACTTTAGCCCCAGATCCAGGGATAAAGTCCTCAATTATCTAATCAGAGCCCACCAAACTACTAAGCCAAAGGTCTAATATACACCCAAATAAACAATCCCTAGCAGATCATAATACATAGCCCAAATGCACCCTGCAAGAAGAAATCAGTCACATTTCTTCCTATGCTGCAGGATACAGCTTGCTGCAGTCCTGAAAAGCAATGCTTCATCACCCAAGCTTGCAGGCCCCTCTGGTAAAACCCATTTCACTTCACTTTCACTTCAGTATTTAAACTGAATTCCCCTTGTTTGAGCAATTGCTCCAACAATTTTTATTCCTCTTAATACATTTAAATAGATCTATATTTTCAACTCTAAATTGATTAGTAGATAAATTTAGTTCCCACTCAACAACATGAAGCCCATTCTTCTCATGTGGGTTATCTGTGTGTTAATTGGATATGGCCAGGCAAACGTGAACTTTGAGACTCCTGAACCCACACTCACTGATAAATCTGAAGAGTCTATTTGGTATTGATTTGGTCCACGCCGCCGCCATTACCCCTACATAGAAACTGTTTGATTCCCACCAATAGTTTATCCTAAGGCCCCCTGGTTGGTGTTGGGGTACACCAGTATTTACTACTTAATAAAACATTTTACACCCTTCCCAAGAAGATTCCTATAAATTCACTGCCACCTTTGGCCTTGGATCAAACCATTTTTTCCTGTTGCACCAAGCAAGGCCCAAAAATAACAGCCAAGCCTCTTAATTCTCTAGGGGACTTAGCTCATATTGTTGATGAAAGATTTGTGGTTTCATACACTGTGGATGCTTCACCCCTTATTGCCCCTTCCATGGAAGAACCCCTGATCAATTTAGACTTTTTGCTAGCCTGGTATCAAATGTTGTTAAAGAGCATTAGAACCGCCCAATCAAATCAATCCACATCAGCCTCCTCAAAGGCAAATGATTCACAAATGCCTGGATTCAACTCCAGCCAATTAGATGGGTCCCCGGAAATTAGTTTAAACCCCTCCAGTTCCCCTGGCTTAGGCCAGCAAAATTTCTCCTCTGGCCAATTAGATTTTGGTCAGATGGTCATGTGATTGTCCATTCTTCAACATATCCCTTAAAACATAGCAAGGGGACTTTCAGTTCCCTGCTTGTTGATTCTCTGATTATAATAAAAATTTGGGATTGTCTTGGTCCTATATATTTTTGAAGCTTTAAAGAAAACTTGTTCAAACTCTGCCCTGGAGTCCACATATGCTTTAATTAAAGTGTTAGCCTTGTTTAATAGAAACCTTACCTTCTGTTTGAACCTAGTTGTTGCCCTGAAGCTCCCAGGGACTATACTTTAACTTAGTTGTTGTATATTCTACTTTTGATTTCAAAAGCTTAATTTGAACTTTAAAATCCAAGTTAAAACCTATATAATTTACTATTGTTATCTTATATTTTACTTGTTTTTCTTGATTTCAAACACAACTTTGCTTTAACTATATCCCAAGACTCACAAGGCCGCCCCCAAGCCCTCCAGACGTCAATAAGTGATTTTGCCTTGTTTTTTTTTGTTGGTGCCCCTGTCTCCATCTCTTTTATTGTCCAAAGACCCATAATTGCACCACTGTACTCCAAATTTCTTGGAGATTCTGACCATGATACTCCCATTTCTCAAATTTTTGGTGTTTTCTTTGGCCCCTTTTTTGTTGCTCATCTAGTCCACTTCCCCGGATCTATGGAGTTGCCTCTCCTCTTTGGCCCATCTTATGGGTGATGATCCTTCTTGCCTCTAACACTTCCTGAGTGGTCTCCTTGCTGCAGGAGAGGTCCTAGTTAAGATTCTGACTTTCAATGACTTAGACTTGCACACTGCTGGTCCCATATTGCCCAACCCCAATGTAGATGGAGCCTCTTTCCCTTCTCTTCCTCCACAGGAGAGTGCCAACCTGGTCCCCCTGCGGGTACCTGAGGTCCCTACCCCAGTTCCTTATTGTGCCCCTTGGCTACTCTCTGGGATTGTGTTGATGGGACTCAATGCCTATTTTTCTCAACTATCCCCAGTATCTTCCCTCTGGTCCCCCCTTAGAGCGGCTGACCCATTGCTCCACTGGGCGGCATCCTGGTGGTTCATCTCACCAGGATGGGAGCCAAACTTAGTTAGTTTAGCACCCCTCTCTCACAATTCTAATTAATTGGTCACCTTATTCATGTGCTAATGATAGGAATTCCAGTAGTCTGCACTCTAGTTAAGTTTAAATTGAGGACTCTTCTCCACTCAATTGGAGAAAAGCTCCCCAATGAGTGGATCCCTGATAATCTGGTAGGCCTTGTTTTTGGGGTAATTTATATGATACTCTATTGGTGAGGGCCAGCTAATCATGGGAATATTGCTCAAGTGTGCACTTCTATTGGCTAGTTCAGAGGGATTCATAAATGGGCATGATGTGCATGTAGTTTGTGCCTCATTAGTTGGGTTCAGAGGTTTCTCTGAAGTTAAATCTGCCCCTGGTTTGAGCCCAAAAAACGTGGGCTGGTGGCCTGCAGGGGATTGGGGTTCAAATCCCAGGAATGAGATTCTATCTTGTAAATTAATAACAGGCAACTGTCACTTGTGACACTTAGTCAGGATTGTCACTGGATCACTTTTCCTTGTTTGGTAATTTGAGTTGACATTTGCATTTGGTTTTGAGTGCCAGGGGAGTCAAGTTGTGGGTCACAAAACCTCTTGTGCAGAATTTTGCCAGGTTTGACCCTGCTGTTTCAAATTGGTATATCAATCTTATAGATAAAAGATCAAATATAATTTAAAGTAGAGAATGGTTGCAGAGGCTTTTTTATGATCTGGTGAGCCTTTTACAAGTAAGTTTGTCAAATATTTTCCCCTTACACACTATATGATATTATTGTATTCTGTTATGGTTCATCCCATGAAGCAAGAATTTAAGCTCTCCCACAATTTCCATATTTTTATCAATTACAGCACTATGGAACTAAGTTTTTGATGAGCTATATGGAAAAATTAGCATTAAAAAAGAATTTATGATTTTTTATGCTAGTTTACCTCTCATTGACTTCATCAGAATCACAAAGTTCTTGGGTACAACTCTGGCTCTAAATCAAATTATTTTCTTGTTTTTCATAAAAAGTCTAAAAATGTGCTTTTCATACCAATTTAATTCCCTGCTATACTTATACAACACTGTGGATTATATGTTTTCTGGGTCCTACCCCACTGTCAGGAATTATGAATAATATGATAGAATTGATCATCATTTCTTTGGTTCATAGGCTGCCATTGCCTAGGCGGCATTCCACTATTGAGGTTACTAAAGTATCAAGGTGATCCAACTGACAGATTTGTGGTTCTAAAATGTAGCTATTACTCCAAAGCCTGATCTACAATATGAGCACAAATAATCTGATTGTCTGATACCAAGCTAAGCAGATTGAGGATGTGAGAATATGACAGAATATTTCCCTAGGATGTGCTACTGCCAAACCTCATTGTGTTTGGGAAGGGTTTGAGAATCATCTTAATACAGAAGTTCAAACACCTGCCAAATTTATAATACAAGAACATTGTATATAATGCTTCTGGAACCCTGTTATACATACATGAGGTCCAGCAATTAATTGTGATCCCATGCTGGCATAGCATGGATGCCTAACTCTGGGGGCTGTAATTGACAGTCTGGAAAAAAGATGACTGGCTAATAATAGTTAGAAGTGTCAGATGTTAATCATGAAAAGAGGACTTATCCACCCTATATAAGATGCTCCCCTAATTAGAGATTTTTAAGAATCAAATTAGTATGATAGAGATAATTATCCTCTATCTCAATGTATAATACTAAGTCAGTTAGTAGTCAGAAGTATCCAAGTATTGAACAAAGCCTTGTCAGTGCTTACAGTAAGAAATTATATCCCTTGAGATGGACAAAGAGACACCTGCCTGTTTTAGACAACCCAATTGATAGCTGGGATTGTTCTCATACAATCCATATATCAACATCATGTATTATATTTTAATTAATAAAGATTATCCAAGATCACAAAATCCTGACACCCACTGTCAGAAAATTGCAGACCATGGTATTTTATCATCCGCCAGATGATATCCTAAGTTTTCTAACATTAGAAAAGTACAGAGAACCTGTGACTTTGGCGTAACCTTTGGCCCGGAATATTTTGTTGCCATCATAAGTAGCAAGTCTGACAGGGCCCAAGGCCTGAAGGATTTGGGACAGTTCTTCCTACTTATGGATATAGGTTCATAAGTGTCTCTATATTTTACTATAGGAATTAATACTGTATGACAACATTATCATCTTTTGCTATACTAATAAATCTGAAGAGAAGATGATATTAAGGAAATAGGACTTGTATCAATCATCAAGTCAATACAGAATCATCAGTCTCTTATTCTAATAGACTGGCTATAAGGCGGCCCACCTGCCTGCATTTTATCTGAGTTAGCTCACAAAATTAGAAGAGACTGAAGTAGCATTAGGTCAGCACAGCAGGAGGCCCATCTTTTTTGGGGTGGTTTTGACAGAAGCTTGCTTGGCATCTTCCACAGATTGGTATCCTTTCTGTCTACCTAGGCCACTTCCAGGGCTAGCTAGCCAGTGGCTGTCTACTAGTTCACAGAGATGATTATTTCACTTAATCAGAGCTACTCTAATACAATAGGCTCAAAGCCTTTTATCTTAGTGTTGCAACCAAGCTTCCAGACTTGCCTGCTAATGTATCTTACAATACACAGGGGGTGCTTGATGAGACTCCCCTTGACGTATCTAACAACATGGATTAATCTGATGGCAATATCAAATGGTGGGTACTTCATCCTATTTAGGAGCACTACCAATTCAACTTGCTGATCCCCGCACCAGTTATTCCTTGGCTTTGAACCTTACATGGAACTTCCCACCATGCCACCCCCTTGTGTCCTTGCGGCTTTCCCCATATTGTATATTAATCACAATATTCTACAATAAACAACACTGTCATGAATGACATTTCAATACTTGTATTGAAAACCCAAGAGTTAAACCCCAGTTCCCAGAAGGCGGATCCAACCCTCCAGACCAGTCCAGGACCCGCCAATCCGTTAAAGGACGGGCTCAAATCAGTAAATTACTCTGCGTTCCACTGGCCTACTACAGAGGACCCTCCAAAGACTACTCAAGTCACACAAAGTGGACGGGAGACCACTCACTTGTTAAATTGCAAACCCGAGTTAACAAGTTACTCCGAGACCCGCCAGCCTCCCAGAGACAAATCCCCAAATGTTCATCAGATTGATGCCAACCTTGAGCCACCAAAGACCCAAACCTATGCAGATGTTGCAGCTTGCCTTAAGGAGGTTAAGACAAAACTTATTTTTAACCTTGCCAATGACCACCAGCAACTGCCAGTCTCCCGCCCAGAAGGGGTAGTGCAATTGGACTACTCAGGTGACATAGTGAACAGTGGCGACAAAACAAAGTGTTGCCTTTCCAATTTTCCAGAACAGGCAAAGCCTGGATCTGCCGCCCTTGAGACCCCAACCCAAGACCCACGTCCTGCCAGTGCCTCGTCTGCAAACCTGAACCCTGCAAAAATCAAAGAAGCGAGGTCCCAGGGTATAAAAACCCTGGCGGTACGGCAAAGTCCCTATCATCATTTTTTATAATAAAGTTTTATGAACCTTTGGTTTGAACAAATCTTACCCTATCTAGTCTTAGTGATATTCCATCTTAATTCTAGTCAAGTAGACCACCAGGCTACCGCCCTCCCCCAAGACCAACCTGCCAAATTGCCCCAGGCATTATACTGTCCCCTGGGAGCCCCCTTTGGACCTGTGCATTTTACTGAATACCCCCCAACCCGGCCTATTCAGAGTACAACTTGGAGACTATCCTCATTGCCAACCCCTTGGCCAGGACTAGAGAAACCAAATACATAGGACGCAAAGGAAAGTGGTACAAAAGGCCTCCAAGATTGTTCAAAGACAAGTACAATTATCTGCCTGCCTACTTTGTTCCTATGAATCAACCCGTAACCCCTAAACCAGACTTCCCACTGGAACCTACCGCCGCAGCCAAGACCACCTCTACCCAACTGTTTGGAGTACTCCATATTACTTTGACAGATTTGGTAGATTCTGTGGTCCCCAACTCCGGACCCTGGTCCTTACTCGGGAGTTCTGTATCTTATATTATCAAGTTAGCACCCATTCTATGGTGGGCCTTACCGCCGGCTTGGCCGCACCTCACCCTGAGCCGCCCAATGCCTCCACCTACAACTGGCTTCCTGACAAACACCTTATTCTTATTATTCTGTCCTTTCTATTGGACTGTTGTTTCACCAATTCCAAATACTGAATCCTCATTGGTTCAGCTGCAATATTAGAGTGTTTGGCCTGATGGCCCAGTCCATTTTGGACTCTTCTAAAAGTGTTTCAGATGAAGTCCCAAGTAATGGACCTTGTTCTAGGATATAATTAAAGTTTAGAATAGTAATTATTATGAGAAGCATGTTTGAGGTGGTTGTTGAGGTGGACTAATTAATTGCACAATATCTGCATGTTTCACTCATTAATTAGGAATAGAGATTTTGTTAATGCCAGGATATGATTTGATCATTGATTCCACAAACCTGCAGTCTGAATTATTTTGTTGAAACCATCCCTAAGAGTGATTAACTGCTGACTCGTGTTATTTTGTTGGATCTGTTAATTAGTCAATATCTAGAAATCCTGACACCCACTAACACTGTCCCTCCTCTTCTTCTTTATACAGTAGTTTTATAGCCTATTATGATAAAAAAATAAGTCATTATAAAGCAAAATCATCAAATCTGATAATTAAAACAACTCAGCTTTAAATAAAATTAAAAATCAAGGAATTTATATTAATTTACAATAGACTTGGATTCACTTCTATTTTTAAAATATGAATTGATTTTGTTCTCAGCTAAGATGATTTTGATTTTGATTCACTAGTCTTTATTTATATTGACATCTCTTAAAACTAATGCACCCCTTTGTTCAAAGAGCCTCAGATAAATTAAGACTGAGTCTGACTCTAATTAGGTCTTTTCTAAAGCAAATGAGACCCAATCCATAATCTCTTCTTACATTTTCTTCAAAATTGCTCCCAATCTAATATCAATTTTGAAAAATTGCATAATAACTATATCCTCTTAATCATAACCAGGGTGCTTTGTCTATTGCTTGATTATTTGCAATAAAAATCCAAAATACTGGTTTTCTAGAGCTGGGCCCATTTTTTATTTCAGGTTTCATCTTATCTCATTGCTATATTAATTTTTTCTAGGCTAGTTCCTTTTATTTAAATTATTTTTTGGGTCTTCATCATCTTAAGTTCCTTTAATTTGATTATTTTTTATTTTTCAGACAAAAAATATATTAATTTTGGGGGTTTGTGATATAATTTCTGGTTTTCTCTTAAAAATGTCTCTAAGGCCTGCTTTTTTTGAATTTTTTATAATATACAGCCCATTTAAAGTTGTATCCTCTTTTTTGTTGGTCCTAATGAGCTCAAATTAGTTAATTATGGTGAACCCCTTCCTCTTTAAAATTACATCTAACTTTCTGCTACATTGAAATTTTTTCAAGAGCTAATAAGTAATGTGGTTCCCACTATAGGTTTTTACCCTTTTCTTGATCCTCTCTTCATTCTCATCCACTTCTTGAATTCCCTTCTTAAAATTCAAAATCATTCTAGTTGTTTATATTGCTCAACATTTCCCCTTGCTATCAAATTTCTTCTATAATTTCTATAGTTATATAGGTAAGTTGAAATCATTACTGGGTCCCTGTTTTCTGCTTTGGTGGAGAAAGAGTTATTGGTTGCCATTTTCCTCTCCGCCATTGAAGTTACCAACTTCTCTTCTTCAACCCTGGATGTCTTGGTCTTCTTCTATTTTCTCTATTCCTTCTTGAGGAAAAGATGTGTGATTATTTCTCATAATTACCTGTGTTTTTTAACATATCCTCGGGATTTCATCCTTTAGATAAGTTTGTGGGCTTAAGGTTGCACTTTTTTCCATAGCCCACAACTCTTGCTTCATTTTTCTATTGGTACAACTATCTTTTTAAAGACCATTTATAGTGGCTATATCAGCAGCTTAATGGTTAGTACTCAGTGGATTTTCCTTTCAGGTTAAGATCCATACTTTTTTATTATAGTCCCCTCTTTTAAACAAGTGATGTTGTTCTTGGTGTTGGCTCATAAACACTTAATAGCTACACTATACAGTTTTAGCTAACTTTTTACTTCATTTGATTAAAATCAGCCTCAGGAATATTGTGTACAGGCGCAGAAGGTATTTAAAAATCTTGTACTAATTAGTCATTGAAGTTGGTCAGGAATACTGTAATTTTTGGGGTATAATACTTTTCAAAGATATAGGTACTTGCTAATTAGTGAATCCTGCTTGTAACTATGCCCATCTTGATGCTCTCTTGTATATTTTCTTCAGCATGTACAAGAAGGAATGTATTTTAGTTTTAAAAATGGTTGAATATTAAATTTACTTGTGCTACCAAAATTATAGCTGTTTTTTAATATCATAGTTAAATAAGAGTGAAATAAGTAGAGCTGGATAGAGACTGTATTTAGGATGAAATAATCATATGGGGATTTCTGTAGCTTAAGGGAGGAGGACATTTCCTTTTAGAAGAGGCATTGATCCTAAATCTAGATTGATTGGGCTTAGTTTTGCAAACCAATTGATATGAGGTCTCCGATGCAAATCTCAATTCAATGTATCTTAAATTCTGTTATGGGGACAATTGATTTAAGTTGAAGTTTTTTTATAGATTAATGTATTAGGAGGTCAAGCCTACAGCTTTGATGTAATGTAATATGTACAACTGTAGTGCTTTTAGATTGGATTGTTTGAAGCTTTTGAGAAAATGTTAAATATAAAGCATATTCATTATAAGACTTTAAGTTGCTTAAAAGTATTTTAAATTATAGTTAGCCCAATATTTTAATGTTTATTAGAAGTAGAAATGTTGAGTTTCATGTTAAATTTATGTGATCTTTGAATAGTTGCTCTAAATTAAAGTAGAAATCCAGTAATAGAGAAACTCAAGCGAGTATATTTCATTTTAAGTAAGAGGAATAATATTTTAATTTTTTAATGAATAAGAATGCTTCATATGTTTTCACACAAGATTAAATTTATAATTGAAAATTGGCTGATCAGACAATTAAATTAATGGATTAAAAAGGATATTGCCTTTGGATTTAAAGTATGTATAGTAATAAATATCGAATAGGGTTTAAAGATTTAAAGATGTAGCTAGGTTGAAGAGGTAATCGTTTCAAGGTTGCTATAACGGGCTGGTTGGCGTTAAAGTAAGACTTTAGCCTTCAAGTGGAGAATCTAGTTCCAGCCAAGAAAAGCAGCCCGAGCACATCACAAGAGCGGATTGTGACAGAGACTTGTTGTGACCGACATAACGGATGAACAGATCACGCCAAAAGATAAAGTTTCCTTGCTCGATGGCCTCCTCTAAAAGATCACCCGTCTCCAAGAAGAATAGCGTCACTTTCCTGAAAAGGGAAATATCCGCAATGTGAAGGAATCTGGGTTTAAACTTTAGTGCCTCCAAATAAGTGGCCATATGTTCTAAAAAATCAAGGTTCATTCCTGAGTCGTTTCTTATGTACTCTGCTGGGCTCAGGAGCTGCTGGTTGACCATGTCAATTGCCAAGTTAAGATCTTTAATGCTGATGTAAACTTCTTCGGCAAAGAAACATCTTCTTGAGAGGTGGCGCCAATCAGTCCATTGAATGTTTGGTCTACCCTTTCTAGTCAAGGAGGGCGCAACTGCCACCATAGTAGTTGTAGGCTGAAGAGTGATTTCTAATGGATTATGAATAAGTGGGATTGATTTTACCCAAGAGGAAGTATGGCTGACGCGGGCCAGAAAAACGGTATGCTTTGGCATGGGTTAGTTGGGGAGTGTATTCTACAAAGTCGAAATGGAATCTGTTACAGCATACTTTGAGATATTCCCCAAGAGTCAAGGCTTTAATAATAAATTGGACTGGCTTTAAAAATTGTAAAAAAATATATACCTTTGCGCTCCAGAAAGGAAGGCTTGGCCCATATCTTCCAATTAAATCCTAGTGCAGTATATTCTGCTGTTACCCAGAAGGTCGGATTCAAGGCTGCAAGGTCAACTTGACAAAAATTTGCGTATGGGGAGACATGGTCCAAACGCTCCGGTGGCTTTGGTGCAGGGCCTGCTTTGTTTCCCTTATTCGACATGATAGATGTTCAAAGCCCAAATAAAATGAGTTCACAAATATATGTGCACTAAATCGATTAGACTCCATCAGCCTGCTTCAAATGCTGACCAAAAACCATGAGGTGTTTTGAGCAATTGTATTCAAATCTTTCTCATCTATTAGTAAGAGCTTCAACAATTCATAGATGTTTTTAAATAAAATCTATTCTAACCTCCATTTAATCGGTGCAAGGAAGTTAGCATTGAAATTTATTCGCTTTTCTGACTCGACAATACATGAAACTTTCCGTTGTAAATCAACTCACTTATCCAGCCATGCCTTTTGATGGATTAAGCTTTTTGTGAGCATTAGTTTAATTTAAGTTTAAATGGTTTATTATTTAGACTTTGTAGTCGCCAAGCAAGCGGCATACCTTCCACTCATTCTACTAAATGTATATCAGGGATCAATCCTCTTGCCACGAAAATATTCAACCCCAGCGCTTTCAGAGCTATATTTGTCATCAGTAAACTTCACCTTTAAATATGGTATGGGCCTAAAAATATTTTCGTCGATCCAAAAGTGCCTTTTAATTAGGAAAATATTAAAAACTCACGGAATTGAGTCGCAAACGAAATGAGAACCAAAGAAGAGTTGAATCACAGTTTTTTAATTCGCTTTAAGAACAATGGATATACAGTGGGTTTTATTTAGATAATTTATTCTTTTTTAAATTTAAATGAGTGACCTAAGAACTGACCTACATTGACTAGAGGGTTTAAAGTTATCTAGCTATTAGACCGGGCACCAATAAGCCAAGACAAACAAAAAATTAACAAAGTTCAATTACCATCACCAATACCTTATTTTATTAAAAAGAAATCATGGTATTTGCAAAAAAGACTTTAAATAATTTAATCAATTGAAACTACACCTTTACTGTGAAATCTAGATATTATAACAGCCAATCATCAGTATTTTATATTTAAAAGTCTGTTGTATGTTTGTATTATTCAATCCAGTAGTTTCCAAACATATTGATAAAAGAAATTTTACTTGGTACTCTATAAAATACTGGTGTCACTCAGCTATTTTTATGCTATTTATTGTAGACCTGTTAATAAAAAAACATGACATTTCTAAATCAATTAGACAACATCAAACAGGTATAATATCTTGCATGAAAAATCCAATAAAAACTCAGAGTCAAAAGATAAAGTGTAGGGTTTTCATTAAGCTTCAAAATTACAGTAGTTTTAGAAGCTATGGCAACAACCAAAAATACCTCAGATTTAAACAAAAATGGTTTCAGATTTAAACAAAATATAACTATCAGGTTAAAATATACACTCTATTAACAGGGTTTTGTGGCATTAATGGGCAAAATGGGTCAACACAGCAAAGAAGTGCTCCTGTGCAAAGCAAAACCATTCAAAATATAATCTGAAATACATGGATTCACAAACAAAATGGTGTGAGTTGACTTTTGGTGTACATATGGGACATTATTTTTCTTGTTATGCCTAGGCGCCAGATTGGTTATTTTATAACTTAATCACATTATTCATATTCAAATTATTCAGAAAGAGTAAAATATAATCAATCCCAAATATTTAATTGATCTTGGGCTTGGGTGATTTTTTAAAAAATAATTCATTGATTTTATAATTGAAAATTGCAACTTATAGTACTACTGAAAATATCTTAAGTGCTACTACAAACCAAAAATATTTATGATGAGTTGCATGGGAGAGTAATAGCAGCCCCAAAGCTATAAATGCTATTACCCTATCTTTGGCTCATCATAAATATTCTTAGTTTGTTTCAGAAAAAAAGGTTGTTGTTTTTGAAAGACTGATAACTCTATTTAAAATACACCCTCTAGTAAGCTGCCCTACTTCATGAACTTGCCCCAATACACCACTAGCATCTTCTGATATTTTTGTTTCTCTGGTATCATCACGTGATTTCAAATGATAAAATATCTCAGAATATTCTGAGAAGCTTTCAAATGTTAAAGGTGAAGTATATAACTTCCCATCTTTCATCAAATATGAAAGATTAATGCGCAGATTTTTAACTTCAAGCTCTCTTTTTATAGGCTTAAATTTCCTTTCATAAATATAAAAAAATGCTTTTTGGGAAACAATTGAACCAGTTAAAGCTGAATTGTATAATTCTTTTCTTCTTTCTTCTTTCTCACAAATATTTTTTAGATCATTAATGTTGTTAATATAAAGTACATTTTCTTTTTCCTTTAAAATTTTTGATATTACACCAAAGTGACCATCAACAATGCTTTTTCCATGGCATTCAACAAAACGGTTATATTTTATGGAACCCTTAATATATTTAGGTGCCTCTTTAAATAAGTAATATAAAAATTCATATGATCTAAAATGATTTCCATTATCTGTCCATACTTTTATATTTTTTATTTTTTTAAATCTATCTAATTTAAGAAGACTTATTAGACATTCACCTGAAAATAAAGAATCATGTGATAATATTTGAGACAAAAAATCATGATATTCATATTTAATTTTATTGTTTTCTTTAAAAACTAATGCAAACCCTAATAATGAGATTGTTTTTTTGAATAAAAACAATTATTGGTCTCAATTGGACCACCTCCAACCTTTAAGTTTTCTTTATAATCTATAACTACAACATAAGACTCATCATCTAGTTCATTAATATCTTTTTTATATTCACAATTTTGATGAACATAAAAGTCTTAGTGCTGATTAATAGTCTTTAAGTCATTGTCTATAGATTCTGGTAATGATAAGTTTTTACTTTCACATTCTTCCTTCTTTTTTTCTAGTGAATTTTTTAAATTACAAATATTGCACATATCGGTTTGTTTTTTACTTTTTATTATATTTTTAGGGATTAATTTATAGTAAGTGGAAATTGAAACTGAAATTTCATTTTTTATTTTCATATTTTCATATATTTCTTTTTTTGTTTTAAGTAGAGAGTATTTAATTTCAGTTGAGTAATTACTCATCTCTTTTTCTATATCTTTATAAATTTTTTCAGGCACTTTTTTTGTAAACTGGCTTGTTTCAAAAGAATTTTCCAGCAATTTTTTAATTATTTTTTTAGTTATTTCTTTTTTTAATGAATAGTTATTATTTTTTTGGCTTTTTTTGTTTAAGCTTACATTTTTTATTTATTTTTCTTGAGTATTCAAACTCACTTTTGGTTATATTAAACCCCATATCATTAAGCTCTTTTAAAGAGTAACTGGAAGTAACCAGAGATCGCAAGGCTGGGATATGTTTTTGGGGAGAAGATTTCATGAGATCCTTTAAGTTTTCAATGAACTCATTGCCTTTTTGATTTTGAATAGTTGGCAGGAACTGAGCTTTCCCAAATTCAGTTTGAGTAAGAAAGTGCTTGATGAAATTATCAAGATCATCACCAGCAATAAAGAGGAATGCCTTTTTTAACATTGCAATTCTCTCTCTTTTTGTTGAAGCTCCCAAGGAAAAAAAGGGTAGCATGGAAGAAGTAAATTTAACTGAGGACATGGTAGTATTTTGAATCTGTAATTAGGTCAGATCTTTGATGTGTGCCTTAATGATGGAGTAGTTATGATCAGAATGTGGTCTTTGAATTGGGTTATTTGGATTAGAAGCTCTGTGGTACTTTAGCTCTTATATACCAAGCTAAATGATACCATTCTGAAAGAAATGGTGTGATAGCTTTTATTATAGTTTGAACTTGAATTTATGTTTGCAGAAATTAATTAAATACCCAGTTTTCATGCACAAGTGATATATGTGAAGCAGCTAAGCATTATTATTACATCATATCCTCTTTGTAATCAATGCAAATCAATTAAAATGATGTATTCAGTTAATTGTAACTCTTCCGCATATTTTTAAATGATAAAATATTAAAGAATTCCATTTAAAGTATGCTCAATTTGAGGTTCGAAGCTCACTTGAACCTTAAAATCAATCTAAACAGTGATAAAAACATCCTAACTTCAAACTATCATAAAATCCTAGAGAATTGAGCTTTTTAAATAAAATAAAATGCAAAAATAAAGCTCTCAATCTTATCTTTAATTTTGTCAAATAAAAAATATCTGTTGTGTATTCAAAAAAGAGTATTTATTAGCTTTGAAGTGATCTACTTTATATCATTAGATATAATCATATAATAAAATCTGGATTATGCTCTTTTAAATTACTTTTGCTTTAATATTGAGCATAGTATACATATTAAAAATTTTACACCAATAGAAAGATAAGATTCTTAGCTTCATTTTGATAGTTTACAGTGTGAAAAAATATTAATTTTTCATTGAGTTATTAATGTTTTAAATATAAATTGTGTAATTAGTTACTTTTTCAAAATCGAACTGTGTTATGCTGCGACTTGAGCAGCATGTGCATTAGAAAATGGCCTAATCTCTAAAATAATGACCCAAATGTTCACATGACTGTTCATGTTGCCCTTTGTTCATCCTGAAGATGGAATGAGTGACTATATAATCCCCTCATTCCTTTTCTTAATAAATAAGCTTTATTTATATATCTAAAATAAGTCCTCCTTTAATAGTCAACCAGTCCTAGGACAACAGGGTTAGGCTCTACCCCTACAGGGGTTCCTGTCTCATAGGCCTTGTGTAAGCCTGAAATTACGACACTTCTGGACCTGGGTTAGGGGAAGCTTGGGGTCTCACTGAAGGAGGTCAAGCATAATTGGGTACGCCTCAGTGATTTGTGACTCAGGGGCCTTCTTGGGCTTCTTGGCCGTCCCAATCAGATCCCTTTGGAAATTAGGTTGTTGAACTCCCGCATTATGGTGGCTTGGGTAAATTGCAATTGGCTAGCAATCTGTTCCCAGGACAGACCCTGCAAGTTCAGCGCCACAATTTCCTGAAGAATCTGAGCAGTAATTATTCTGTGTTTGGGGCACTGGGACGGGGGAGCTGAAGCCTGATTGGCTGTAGAGAGGCAGGTTGGCTGGTGGCAAGAAGTTGTTCCAAATCAAGGTTGCCATCCTGATTGGTTGGTTAGTGGGCAGCTTGTGCAGGGGTGGGTACAGGAGCAGGGGCAGAGCTAGACACTGCATGACTACTGAACAAGTCAAAGCCATAGGGGTTGGGGGTCAGGTATAGGTCGGCTTCCTTGTTACCTGCCTCAAAGGCTTGGGTATAAACAGGTGCCTCTACGCCCTGAGCCTTGCCTCCATTGAAGCTGGCTTGGCTGCTTCTGGCTTGGCTGCTGGCGCCGTCAAAGATATTGCTGTTAAAAACCATTGTAAAAAACCCAGGATAAAATCACTAAACGTAGAAGTTTAAAATTTTATGATTTGTTTTTATTTTAACCACCATTCCATATTTGGAAGGTTCTTAAAACCATTCCATACAAATCAGGATCCATGATAATGAATAAAATGCCTCTGTTCCTAAATTGGATAGCTGTTGATTGGCTGTTAAACTGTTATATTTCTATTTTAGGCTACTCATACTACACATCTTGTGTGGCTTCATTTTGTTTCATGCTTGTTGAATATCGCTTCTAGATTGCCCAAATTTCATTTCATTTTAGTCCTTCTATTGGTGCCTCATAAGAATCCTGATTGGATTATATATTCTTTGGGATGGCATATATCCATCTCGCTTGTTGTTTCAGTTCATTTTGTTTGTGGTTTAAACAACGCCGCTTGATGTTTGATATAATTTTGTATAATGGGCTAGTGAAATTTTGTTTTTTGTTTGACAGTTCATTTATTAACCAAATTTTTTTAAATTAATTGAATCCTGAATCTTGCGCAACTTGGATTTTGTTTAAATCTGAAACCATTTTGTTTAAATCTGAGGTATGTTTGGTTGTTGCCATGGCACTAAAGCTACTTTAATAAGTCTTTAAATAAAAAGGGCTATTGTGGTAACAATGCTGTTCTCAGAGTTATATAAGTGTAAAATAATGTGAGTCCTGATATTATTTTTATTGGGTAGATAAGATATCATATTTTCAATATTAGGCTTGTGAAAGCAAGATTAGAAAATAAAGGTGCTTTTTATTGTTATAGTATCTGATCATTTACTTCTGAGAAGCATATAATAAATATAAGGGGAAGAAGTTTATATATTTGTTTAATTAGAATAAGAGATTTATATAAAGTATTTTTCAAAGATGTGAGGATAAGAAAAACTGGGTCATCTGCAAGCACAAAGAACTCAAACTTAAGCAAAGACTGGCTTGGGCAAGTTTCAGACCACAAATAATTTGAATGTTTTTGGTAAGCTGGCAAAAGACCCAATAAAAAGCACAACAACCCTTAAATAAAATACAAAATTAAATCAAAAATTTTACTGCATATTTCAAACTACAAACAGAATAACTTGGTACAACAAGTGAAATGGAGTGAGTTTGTTCCGTAATATATTATAATTTTTTAGGATACTAAAGCACCAAGAGAAAGGCTAAACAGAAAAATTAGAGCAACCCATAAGCAAAATTTCACGATCATAAAATGGAAATAAGTCATACATGATGCTTAATATTTGCAAAATTAAAATAGAAAAATTAAATTTAGCAACCAACCAAGGGCTATTCAATTTGGGAACAAAATCATTTTATCAATTTTAAGGCTCTTCATTTGTTTATATTAGTTTTAGGAACAATCTAAATTAGGACTTGTGATTATAATAAAGTTCAGATCATATATTTTATAATTTTCTTTTTGTGATTTTTTGATTGCATTAGCTTTACAATGGCTTTTGTAGCAACTTTGATTTTGATGTGCTTAAAGAGAAAATTAATAGCCAAGCCAGTGTTAGTGGACAGAGAACCCAGCTGTAAAGTTACTTCCCCCTTTAGCCCCAGATAGGACAATCTTCCCACGCCGCACAAAAAAATCTGCTCAGAAGTTGGCAAAGCCCCTTAATTACATTGGAGATTTGGCCCACACAATTGATGAGAGATTTGTGTTGGTTTATCTTTCCCAGGTGGTAAATACTGATGTTTTGAGCTCTTTTCCCACTTGGGAGGTATCTCTGATTAATTTGGATTATTTTTTGGCTTGGGCTTGCCCACATTTAAAATTAATCAAGTCCAAGCATTCAGGTTGCGCTTCAGTTATTCCAACAAAATCCATCTCAACTGGCATTCATGGCATCCTGAAGTGCCTTTTAGGCACTAGTTAATCAGAGGTTGGGTTGTAAATTAATGAGAAACTATCCAAGCCTCTTGAAACTCCTAGAAAAAATTCTATTCTGGCCAATCAAATGTCTAAGTGAGGTCAGGTGATCTCCAAATCTAAATCTTGAGCCTTAAAGCAAGACAGGGGACTTCTGGTCCCCTGCTTGCTCATTTTATCAATTAAAAACTTTAGTTTTCAAAAAGTTCATTTGATTTTTGGGACTCCCTTTTTTGGCTTTTATTCCTTTCTACAAGTTGTTAGTAAAGCTGTCACATCTCCCTTACCTGTTTTGTCACCTTTTTGTTTACAGTGTTGTCTTAGTATCACCTAGAGTTAATGTTAGTATTAGCGTAAACCCTTACCATAGTTGCTTTCAAAATACCAGTTTGAACCTTAAATTTAGTAGTAAAATTCATATAAATACCTATTTTAAGTTCAAAATTGTCTCTTGTTTACCCCGCTTTTGCTTTTGCTCTCTCTATCTACGCCAAAGCAGCACCTCTTGCTGCTTGTTGGAAACGTCAGTCCGTGGTTGACCTCTCCCCAAGCTCAAAAAAAATTTCTTGGTTTGGGTCCCCCCACCTTAATTTTAGTTTCACAAAAAACAGAAAAAAAGCCTGTTGTACCCTAAGTCTTGCTCTTTTGATTTTCTTTCTACTTCTGGTCCAAATTCTGGCTTCTTGTGAAAAATTTGTGGCTTTTACCCTGGCTCCTGTATTGGTGTTGATGTGGACTACTTTTTTAGATCTTTGGAGTTGTATTTACTACTCCTTTTACCATGTGGGGACAACCCTAATCAATTTATGCAAATGTTTGATGATATCCCTGGGCACGCTCAGAATATTCTAGCCAGCAGCAAAAACGTGTTAAAGAGTCTCACCTGCAACAGCCTTGAGTATCCTGCTCTCAATCCAGCTCCCTCAATGTCTCCTAGCTTGGCCCCTCCAATGCCTCCTCTCCCTGTGGTTCCTGGTGTTCAGGCCCAAGAGGACAGTTTGGAGGCCAAAGAGCACTCTCCCAAGTGTGCTTCCTGGTTGCTTGGTGGGATGGTCCTGATGGGTCTGGATTCTTACTTCCCCCAACTATCTTCTGTGTCCTCTCTTTGGACGCCACTTCAAGAGGCCATACCAGTCCTGCACTGGATAGTTTCCTGGTGGATTCTCCCCCCAGGATGGGAGCCAAACTTAGTTAGTTTAGCCCCCCTCTCTCACACCAGCATTGCAAATACCTCATCTACACCTAAGACTTTGATGTGGTTAACAAGGAAGCTGTGCTATACCTTTTACTCAGTTTATCTGGGCTTGACCTGTTTGATTATCACCTGGTGACTAGCTCTGCTTGTGCTCTGTTGCTTGACTCTCTTCAGGACACCAGCCAACCAGGTTGGTGAATCTGTTCAATAACAATTAAATCCGTTGCAACTAAACCAATTATAGTTAAGTATTATATTAGAGAATATAACAGTCCAATAGAAAGGAGAAAAATAGGAATAAGATTATGTTTTTTTGGGAATAGTATAATTAATATACTATACCAGGAAGCCACATGTGTTACGGTAGAAAATCAAATTAAAGGGATAGTACGCCCTTGTAAAACCCAAAATCAGCAAAAAAAACCACAGCCAAACCCCTGAAAGAAATAGACAACTTAAATGCTGTCATAGACAAAAAATAGGTCAAAGCTGGGGTCGCCCAAATAGCCCTCAAAAATCTGGACCTGCCTTATTTTTCCCCAAATAATTATGACAAGAAAATCACATGATATACACTATTTGGGGATGGCAGCGCTTGACCCGCTGGTTGCCAGGATTTTTTTAATTATGATGTCATCAACTTGAATTCTAATGCAGGACCACCAACTGCTGAAAATAGTCTTGCTGGCCAATCAGAAGCCGCAGAATCCCCTCCTGCCCCATCCTGAACTCCTTTAAGACTTCCCCATTCCCCCTCTAGAAACTTGTTTCTAGATAGCTTAATTTCCCTCAAAATAAAATAAAGTTTATCCCAATACAATGGTTCATTTGGGGCTGTTTGCCCCTACCCTCAAAAGATTAGCCTCTGTGTCACAAGTGACAAACTCCTATTGACTATGCTTATTGAAAAGCCTCCACTACAGGATTTGAACCCTGACACCCCATGGGCCGCCAGTCCGCATGGCCAGCCGCCCACAGTTTTTTGGGCTCAAACCAGAGCAGGATTTGACTTCAGAAAATCCTTTGAAGCTTGATGAATCAAATTCATCTACATTGACACTTCCCACTCTAAAGGTTCCTGTTAACTCAACCAAACAGCAGGCAGGTCCAGCCATAGATCCTGAAATAACTTGGGCCCACGCGGAAGGGGAAACAGAGAACCTTCCCATAGAACGCAGGCCATCCAGAGACAACCAATCCCACAACCCAACTAGAGAATTTGAGCATTCCTGGTTCAAGCCAGCCAATGGAATAACCCCTGCAATAGATGCCATCAAGGACTGGGAAGACCTGGTAAATGGGAAAATCCGGGCCAAGGGAATTTGTGAAATTTTTACCATGACAGATGGGCATACTTATACCCTGGACCGCCAGGAAGATGCCCATCACCATTCTTGCAATAAAGTGACATGAACCTTTGGTTCAACCAGATCATACCTTATTTGTTATTAGTCCTACTTCATTTACAGCCTATGTCTCGCGGTTCTGCACCCCACACTCACCTATCTCAAGAAACTGCGGACCCGCTGCCTGACCTTTACCGTCCACCAGGAGCTCCCTTTGGCCCAGTACATTTCACTGAGTACCCACCCAACTTGGCGTATTTGGAGTTTACTCTGAACAAAATCCTAATCAACAACCCTGAAGATAGAACTAGAGAGACAGAAGTCCTTTACAGAGAAGGCACCAAAATTATCTGGCCCCCTCTGCTATTCTGCGACAAGTATAATTTCCTGCCTGCATATTTGGTTCCAATGACACCGCCCCTCACCCTGCGGCCAGACCATCTGCAAGAATCTGTTGCCAATAATGAATCCACTTCCACCCAGATATTTGGGGTGATGTATATCACCCTCACCGGACTGATTGATCCTATGGTGCCTGTAAGCAGACCTTGGGCAGTCCTTGGGAAATTGTTATTTTATATTGTAAAGTTAGCACCAATCTTGTGGTGGGCTCTCCCTGCTGGGCCTGCGGGCCGTCAGCCTGCAAGCTCTCAGGAACTCCCCACTGGTTGGATCCCTGACACTCTGTGGCCATTAAGGTTGCCATCAATTCCATGGCTACAACCTGGCCTGCGCTGTACCTGTTAACGCCTTCCAATTCTCTCTTGAATTTACCCCTGCAAATCATGTGCCTATTGAAAATTTCTATCTCAATCTTCTGTTACACCACCATTGCATCCAAGATGTTGAAGCTGTCCTCCCAATTTGGTCTCCTGATTGTCAAGCAACTCACAATTTGTTTTTTATATCCTCATTATACATCCTTGAATCACACTGCATACCACTTTTTTCTAACAACATTTCCACCAGGAAGTGGCACTGTGGCAGGGTCTGAATAAATTCTGGGTTAAGAATATCTTAGACAAGAGATTAGCACATCAAATTGGCAATGCTTCTAATTAGGAGATAGTGCCCACAATTCAATATTGCGCTCAGATTGGTCCATACTGTTAGTCATATCATGAAGCAACTCTTTGAGCACCCCCTGTGTATTGTGAGATATGTTGGTGGATAAGGGGGAAATCTTGATTGCAATAAGATTATATGACATTAGAAAGGCTAACTTTTTTAAAACATTCTTAAGCTTTGAACTTACAAACAGCCAGCAATTTCTCTTCACAATTTATATATCTTCTGAAAGTATACAATAGATTTCAAACCTGTTGATGTCAAAACGGCAGGCTTGACCTGCCAGTAAGGTTCCAAACAAGCAGGTTTGTGACCTGCAATCCAATTACCCGACCACTCAAAGCCAGTCTAGGAAGTCAACTCAAATTACCAAATCCAACAACATGAACATATGATGATCCTTTATGATAGATACCTTGTTTTGGTGCTTGACTCATTACCAGGATCAAGCCACCCCCTTCACCATCCAGCGTGTGATCAACACAATAATGTTCCTGTTATCCTTGATTCACAATGACTATATAATCACTATCTCTCAATAAAGATTATTATCTAGCTTCTAAATTTTTTTCTCCTTGTAACTCTGCTAAAACAGCACAGTTACAACATTGAGATAAATGTATATTATTCAGTTTAGAACGCATGAACTCAGTCTAAAAACAAAATCAAAAATTAATAAATCATATTAAATTACAATATATTTGGATCCACTTTGATTTTGTTTTTAGACTGAGTTAATGTGTTCTAAACTGACTAATATATGTTTATCTCAACAGGTTCAAAACTACTGTATTCTTAGAAGTGATATATAGTTTTAGTTCTTGATATTTACTCTCCTTTGTTTTACTGGGAACTATATATTTAAAACAATATATTTGGAAGCTTTACATAGAATTTTGGATAATACAAGTGAAAATGAGTGGGCTAGAGTTTTGGGTTTAAAAATTATGCTTGCTATAAAAGGTAACTCAGCCTCTAATAATTAGATTTTATCTGAGCTAGTATCTTTGATATTTTGTTTTTCTACAATGAAGGGTAGACCCTTATGATGCCAGACCACTGATGACAAGAACAGCAGAGATTGGACCCAGCACCCTGAGTTTTGGCATCATACAACAGGATTTCCCATGAGCAAGTTCAACAATGCCTCAGTGCGTTATCCCAAAGAGCTTTGCCTTGGGTAAAATATACTTGTCTCAAACAGCTTCATTGTCTTTCAACTTTTTGATTAATGTAGTAAGATAAAACTAACACTTATCTAGCCCACAGAAAAAAGGAAGGCTTGAAGAGACCAATTCCCAGGAAAATTTAATTCCTGTTTTACAGTAACACCTGACAGTCAATTCATGTGTTATAATCCTAGGAAGTCTGACAGTAAAAACCACATTTTTCACTTTCCTCTGTACTAGGTATGAGGAGAAACTTTAGAAGAAGCTTTGAATATGGAATTAAGAAGAATAGAAGTGTATTTTATTGGATAATACTTTAGAATTATATAGCCTGTGCTGTGGCAGAAATATAGTTGGATCAAAGATAGGGAATGTGAGAGAGGGGGGATAAAATAACTAAGTTTGGCTCCCATCCTGGTGAGATGAACCATCAGGATGTCACCCAGTGAAGCACTGTGTCAGCTGCTCTAAGGGGGGACCAGAGGGAAGATACCAGGGATAGTTGAGGGAAGTAGGCATTGAGTCCCATCAACACAAGCCTGGTGAGCAACCAAGGTGCACAAGAGGGGACCATATTGGCGCTCTAATGTGGAGGAGGAGAATGAAAGAGGCTCTATCTACATTGGGGTTGGGCAATATGAGATCAGTAGAGTGCAAGCCTAAGTCATTGCAAGTCAGACTCTTGACCAGGGCCTCTCCTGAGACAAAAAGTCCACTCAGGAAGTGTAGGAGACTATAAAGATCATCCCCCACAAGACGGGCAGAGGAGGAGAGGAAACTCCACAAATTGGGAGAAGTGGACCAGAGGAGCAGCAGAAAAGGGACCAAAGAAAACACTGCAAACTTAAGAGTTGGGGGTATCATAATTAAAATTTCCAGGAAATTTGGAGTACAGCAGTACAACTTTTGGTCTTCAGAATATTAAAAATGAGTGAAATGGGACTAAAAATGGAGAAAACAGTCAAAACAGATTTTCTAACTCAAGGAGGACTTGGGGGCAGTCTTGTAAGCCTTGGGTAATGGCTAGAACAAAGACGGGTTTGAAATTGATTGAAAACAAGAAAATTATTGAATTCAAGTTTGAATTTATATAAGATTTAACTTGAATTTTTAATTTCAAAGTATGCTTTCAAAGAAAAACAGACAACAACTAAGTACTAACTCTTTCCTTAGGAGCAATAGAGCAACAACAGGGTTCAACCAGGCCAGAAGAAGGTAAAGTTTAATTAAATTAACACTAACACTTCAATTAAAGTGTCTATGAACTCCAGAGTAGAGTCCAAGCAGTTTTCAAAAAAATTGAAGTTATATGAAACCAAAATGATCCCAATTTTTATTGTAACTAGAGAATCAACAAGCAGGGGACTGAAAGTCCCCTGGCTATGTTTAAGGGATATTTTTACTCAGTAGTCTGTCACATGACTACCTTGCCAGAATCTGATTGGTGGGAGGAGAAATTTTGCTGACTTAAGATAGGGAGCTGGAGGGTTTTAAACTAATTTCTGGGGACCCATCTAATTGGCTGGAGTTGGATTCAGGTATTTGTGAACCATTTGCCTTTGAGGAGGCTAATGTGGATTGATTTGATTGGGCAGTTCTAATGCTCTTCAATAACAGTTGATACCATGTTAGCAAACAGTATAAATTGATCAGGGTGTGATGAAAATCACTGGATCATATGAAGCTGTTTCTAAGTGATAGGGAATTACCACCCAAATCTACATAGAATTGATGATTAACCACCAACATGGCTTCAGATATTTTTTTGTAAAATTTCCAATTGTAACTCCAGGATTAAGTAGAACAATTAGTCCTAACCAAAGTAGTCCAAGATAAATGACCTGGGAAAGCATCAATGCATCTTCAGCGTAAAATTCTGGGCATTGGGAATTAACACAATTTTCATTTTCAAGAATGGGGGGAGGAGCTGCAAATTTGGCTGGCATGAAATTGACATTGGGAGGCACCAACCACAAAGTTCCAGTTGCAGGGCCCCATCTTCCAGAAATGATTTGGTTCAGAATCAGATTGTACAGAATATACCACAACAACCCAATCACAGGATGCATTTTTAAAATTGAAAATTAGAGCTTGGGATAAATGATTTTTATTGAGTAAATTTAGGAGGACTCAACTCTTAGAGTTGAAACAGGGAAAATTATTCAATATATATCAGAAAAATTGACTAAGCAATACCACCTGAGTCTTGACCTTCTATTCCTTCCACATTGTCAAGTAAGTATCTAGTCCAGGTTGCAAAGAACCCTTGCGTGACTAGTTTCTGACAACCATGCTGATTAACAAGCTCATATCAGGTGACCCTCATATTACGTCAATTTATTAATGTCAGTTTGAAAAGGGGGAGCTGGTTTCAGCTGGCAGACTGGAGCAGCTGTGACCCATTTTTTATTGACTGTTTGGTTTAAATCCGTTAACTTGGTCAATTTTGATACAGCTTTTCTGGCCTTCCGAGCCTTCTTACTTGGACGGACAATACCCGACATTATGGAACCTATTGTGACATTACCCTCTGCTTTAGCCCTGGGCACAATACCACCATCTGGGAGATGGGATAAGGAGAAATTCTTATGGGCAGGTGGGAGTTTCATTACGGCTAAGGTAAGTTCAGGGTGACCAATAGCAGTGGGATTGTGCTTGTAGAACTCATGGGTCAGATCTGAGGAATTTGAACAATTGTAGTGGGGAACCCAGGAGTTTTCAGAATCAGGATAACCTTTCCAAGACACCAAATATTCCAAACGGCGGCAATTCTTGCAGGAAGCCAGAATACAATTTAACTCATACTCCGGTTCTCCTTCCACAAGAATGGGTTGGGAAGAGGGAGTCTCTGTTCCTTTGAAGGGAGTAAGAAGACATTCATGGAAGGTGTGGAAAATCTTGAAAGCAGGAGGTAAATCTAGCCAATTGGAAGAGGGATCAATCTGATGTTCTACCTTGAAGGGACCAACTCACTTGGGACCTAATTTACAACAGGGAACCTTGAGTTTCATATTGCAAGCATCAACTATGACTAGATCACCTGGCCTGTAAGTTGGACCCTCCTGGCGCTTGCAATCCTTGTATTCCTTGTAAGTTGTCACAGCAGCAGCAAGAGTAACCTGGAGCTCCTGATGAACCTGTTTCAATGCAGTAGCCTGATCAGTTGCAGCTTCCACGTTGCTAACCAAACAAGGACCCATGTTGGAAGAAGGATTGTAACCCACATTGGCATAAAATGGCAATACTTGAGTTGACGTGTGCAGGGCGTTATTATATGTGAACTCTGCCATGGGTAGATTATCACACCAGTCATCTTGTTGTGCATTAGTGTAGCAACGCAGGTAGACCTCCAATCTTTGGTTTACCCTTCTCTGTTTGTCCATCAGATTGGGGGTGGAACGCAGTAGAGCAGCACAGTTTGATACCAAGAATCCCAGTAAAAGCTTCCCAGAACTGAGCAATAAATTGAGGACCACAGTCACTCAAAATCTCAATTGGGATGTCATGTAGGGAGAAGATTCTATTTACAAACAACCTAGCTGTTTCCACTGAAGTTATTGTGGTTGAGCAGGGAACAAAGTGTGCCATTTTTGTGAAACAATCTACCACCACCATGATTTTATTAAACCCCTGGGAATTGGGAAGTTCACCAATGAAATCTACCAACACAGACGTCCAAGGCCCTGCAGCAGGCTGCATTGGGACCAGTAAACCAGTAGTCTTATTTCAACTGACCTTGGATCAAACACATACCAGGCAATCTCAAACAAAAGCTGCTAACTGCACAGTCAAACCTTTCCAGGAAAACTGGCGGCAGATTAGTTTCACTGTTTTATTTTTCCCTGGATAACCAGCCGTTGGACAGGTATGATTAGCCTCCATGATTTCATCCCAAATAGTGCCCTCAGGAGCCCACAAGTGACCTTGATGATATAGGACTGGACCAATCTTATGATAACCCTGAGGCTGGCCCACTGGGTTTGTGCATGATAGCTCTAATAGCCTATCATAGCCTTTGGACAAAGGTTGCAGAAACTTAACCTTGTAATACAAGTCCAGGTCTGCGCCCTCAGCTAAGGATATGGTGGCCAACGTAGCTGGATGTTGTGTTCTTAGGCACGGCACAGACACACAACAGGAAATCCTAACCTTAGGATTGGATTTGTACTAAGTCTTGGTTAGATAACAGGGAAGGCAAATGTGTTTACCTTGCGGCCCTGGAAGAATAATCTCTACTAGTTGTGGCTAGAAAGAGGCGTGAAAGTACAGAAGACAAAAAGACAAAAATGTGAATAGAACTTAAATTTTATTGTGTATAAAGATTGGGAATATATCATGTGTAGCTTTACCACAAAATAGTACATGGACAGTAGGATCACTTGCCACCAGCAATAGTGGGGCAAGTGAGTTGCACAGGATCAAGAAACCAAACAATTGTATTTCCTGATGCAGTCATCAACTCATTTTGAGAGGCAAAATCAAAAGCAAACAATTTGTCCTTTAAATAGCCCACCAAAGGCAAAATCAAAACACAGTGAATAGCGGTATTCACGACATTACCCTCCCCTAGATTGGCCTTAGGGGGGTGGTATTTACAAAGGAACTTAGCGTGCACTTGAGCAAAAGGATGGCCACTGGAAAGGAGCTTTACAGTATATTTGGACCCTTGCTTAAAGGTCACTTCTAAAGGGCCAATCCACAGAGAGTCAAACTTATGTGCACAAACACCTACTCTGTGTTTATAGTAAAGTACATGGTCACCAACATCAAATTCAGGCAGGGGGGAGCGTCCAGCATTATCAGGAGAGAGCTCAAGCATCTTAGTCTTATATGCAGAAGTGTAGGCTGTGGCCTGTATATCAATTATGCGGTTGACTAGGTCCTTAATGTGGTTTTCAGGATTCATGGCCTTATCAGAGGTAAGCAGCGGGCCCCAAGAGCAAAGGGTTAGTAGCCTCCCGCCCATAAAGTATAGCAAAGAGGGGATACCCAGTAACACAATGTTTGCTAAGGCGGTACGCAAAGAGAGCGGCAGGTAAGTATAGGCCCCAGTTGGCAGCGTCAGAGTATGTGAGCTTCCTCATGATAGAGACCAGTGTTGAATTTGCACGCTCAACTGCCCCATTGGTAGACAGATTGTAGGAGGCGGAGAAGAATTGGTGTGATCCCAAAGCTTCAACAACAGAAGTTACTAGCTTGGCATTAAAGTTAGTCCCATTATCTGAGAGCAGCACTTGAGGACAGCCATGGCGGTAGAAAACATCTTGCAACAGGAAGGCAGCAGTTGTCTTAGCCATGATGCCCTTTGTAGGGCAAGCCTCTACCCACTTGCTGAAGTGATCAACAGCAACCAGAATAAAGCAACACCCAGAACAGGAGCAGGGAAGAGGACCTACCGCGTCAATGCTAACAGTGTGAAAGGCATGTTGCGGAGGAACTAATTTAAACTTGTGGGCAGCAGTTTGAGGCCTCTGTAGCTGACAATTGTGGCAGCTAGCTATGACGTCTGGGATCAGCAGGCAAATGTTCTCCCAGAAGTAGTTCTTCTGAAACCAGTCAAAGGTCTTGGCAATGCCTCCATGCCCAGCTTCTTTATGAGCTTGTGACACCAACAAGAGGCAAAGACTGGGTTGTACATAAGGCAGATACTGGTCTTGTACCTTCTTGAAGAGCTGATTGTTGAGTATGAGGGTATCATTGGATAGCTTATACAAGGCCAGTTGTACCTCTTCTGTCTCACTTTCCCAAGAAGATGGGTACCCAATTAGTTTGTATAACCGGTTGGCCTCTGCAGGATGCAAAGCAAGAATGGGCATTCTGGAGAGCTCATCAGCGTTCTGATGTTGAATCTCAGGGCAATGGAGCACTGTGAAGCTGTATCCCTGCAGACGTAAAGCCCATCTAGCTAGGCGCCCTTCAGGTTCCTTAAGCTGCTGTAACCATTTAAGAGAAGCGTGGTTGGTGACAACTGTGAAGTGGATGCCGTATATGTAATGACAAAACTGCTTGGCTGCATGCAAAACAGCGAGGCACTCCTTTTCTGTGACACTATAGTTATTCTTGTGCTTGTTTAGCACACTGGAAGTGTAATCCACAGGATGATATACACTCTTGTTGTCCAGTTGGGCCAGAATGGCTCCAATAGCTAGATTGCTAGTGTTGGTGTACAGGATGAACTCCTTATTATAGTCAGGATACACTAGGATGGGAGCTTCTTTGAGTTTTTGCTTAAGGGTCTCAAAGGCTTGCTGTTGACTGGTGGTCCATTTGAAAGGAACATTATGTAATAGTTGAACTAAAGGTTCACTAGTATTGGCAAAGTCAGGGATAAACTGTTTGTGTAGCCCATCATCCCCAGGAAGACTTGTACTTCTCAAAAGTTGGTGGGAAGAAGCATTTTGCTGATGGCTTCAACCTTCTTAGTCATTGGACAAATCCCTTTCTGGGTTACTTTGTGGCCCAAGAATTCAAGACGTTCTTTGAGAAGGCGCACTTGGAAGGCTTCAGTTTGAGGCCAGCTTCTCAAATCTTTATGAACACCTCTTTGAAATGAGCTAGGTGATTGGTGAAAGTAGCGCTGAAAACTGTTATATCATCCAAGTATACTAGGACGCGCAACAACTTCATGTCACAAAGGATGGAGTCCATGGCCCTTTGGAAGGTGACTGGGGTGTTGCAAAATCCCTGTGGCATGCAAATAGGCCCACAAAGCCCTTCAGATGTAATGAGCGCAGCTTTTTGGCAATCCTTGGGCAATAGGTCAACTTGCCAGTATCCAGATGCCAGATCCATTGCAGAGAAGAACTTAGAGCCTCCAAGACGTTAGAGGGCATCATCAATACGCTGCAAGGGGTACAAGTCCTTCTTGGTCAAAGAGTTCAATTGGCAATATTCCATCACAATACAATGACCCCCATCTTTCTTCTTTAAGATGAGTAGCAGGGATGCCCAAGGACTTTGGGAAGGCGCCAGCAGCCCATGTCTAACAATTGTTTGAGCTCTTTAGATACTTGGGCGTCTTCTACACAACTGCAGTAATATGGTTTAGCACAGAAGGAGGGGGCGTTGCCAGTGTCAATCTGATGGATAACGCCTTTGGCTAACCCATAATTGGTACTGTTCTTAGCAAAGATATCAGAAAATTGGTCTAGTAAATCTAGCACCTCTTTCTGTTGAACCGGGGACAGTTGTGGGAAGTCTTGTGCAGTGAACAAAGATAGGACTTGTGGCTCATCCTCTGGTAGGTTAAAGTCTTGAAACGTACCAAAGGGATGAAGAGACAGGACGTCAGGAGCACTCAACAACTTGCCATATCCAAAAACCTGCCCTCTAGATATGATCATGGGGATTGCAGTCAGGTTGGCTACCAACAACTGAACAGGGTCTTTATGAGAGATATCTAGGATTCCAGGACAGAGGTAAGGTTTGTTGCGTCCTAAGGAAGGGGGAGAGTACAACTCCAAGAAGGTGGGTTCAGGTAGTTCATAGGATATCTGGGAGTCTAAGATAGCCTGGGAGCCAGGGGGAATGATGACAGCAGATGTGGCTAGGAAAGGGATCCCTTCAGACGCAGTACAAGCCATGGGTGGACACTTCATGTTTGAAGAGTGGGTGCAATACTTGAGGTTGAAAACCCCAGTGGGGTATTCCAAGGCACAAGTCTTGAGGCGTTTCCCAGGACTTTAACTGGCTCTTTGAAGATTAAGGGGACTTCATAGCCTAGAATAGAGAGGTAGCCATCTTTCAAGTTGATTATCCCATTATATTCCCTAAGGAACTGGGTGCCCACTAGGAGATTGTAACTCTCATTTTCCAAGACAACTGCTGGTGCAGCTAGGAGAAGCTTGCCAAACTGCATGGGTAGAGTGGAGTAAGCCCCTATGGCGCGGGTCATAGAAATTCCAGCCGTGCCATACAACTGGTGATAATTAAGGTCAGGGGCAAGTTTGAGTTTCTTCACAAGCTTGGAGGAGACAACATTGACCGGTGAGCCAGTGTCTATAACAGCCTTGATCTTCAATTTTTGAATGGATATCTCTACTCAAGTGGTAGTGCAACCAAAGGGTGGAAGGACAGCTAGGATATCTTGAGCCTCTGCTAGCTCCTTATTCCACTTCTCAATCATGCATCTTAACCCTGGGAACTCCTTATAAACAGTCTGGAGACAGAAAGAAACAGATACATTCTTGAAGACAGCATCAGATACCTCAGCAGCTTCTTCTGACAACTCCACTAGCACAGGAAACCTCTTAGCCTGAGTGAGGTAAGGGTGCAAGACAATTTCCTTAGCTTCATGCAAAGGCTTAGTGGTAGTTGTAGTCTTTCCTGAGCATAACTTATAGGGGGCTATAATGGTTTTGGGAACAGCCAGAACGGAGTATTCATATGCATTGGCGTTGTCTATATCAGAGTCATCCAGGTCAGATTCATCAGAGATATCATGAAACAGGAGGAGGATAGGAGGAGCCTCATTATCAGCAGGCTTGGATTCAGCCATAGAGGGAGGGATTGGAAGAGACTGGGAATAATTGTCAACCAAGAGCGTCTCTGCCTCTAGGTTGACTGTTCTTTTCCTGCCTGCTCTTTTGGATCAGCTCCTTCAACCCGCAGATTGGTGCAGACTTGAGAATGATGACCTATCTGACCACAGTTGTGGCAACCTTGGCGTTGAGGAGGATTCTGCGAGTTCATGGTAAGAATGCAAGGACCACGGGAAGATGAACCAGAGTTAGAAGCAGCTCAACTTTTCCTAACAACAGCGCCAGATTGGGTAAGATGTATGTCTTGCAACAACGTCTTTATGCTCTTCATGGAGGAAAGCATAGTCTTATGGGCTTTGAAGTGAAGGCACAGAAGTTGGTTAACTTTGAGGGCTTGAGCACAAGCCATGTAGGCTTCATGGGCTGTCAACTGTCTGCTTGTAATCAGTTGCTGTCCTTCCATGTAGAACCTGTCTGAAAACTTGGCTAGTGTCTCTTTAGGCTTGAAAGCAATGTGCATAAAAGCGTCCTTTTTTACTTCCAGGCTAAGGTCACCACCAAACTTGTCAATCAGAAGCTGCTTCATATCTTCCCATGTTTCAATGATGGGTAGTTCAGGAACCACCACCTCCTGGAAAGTTGAGTGTAGACAGGTCAAAACATGTTCCTTCTTAACCTCATCTGATGCTTGTCTCATGGCAGTTTCATAGATAGTTAGGAAAGCTGCAATGGCTGAGGCTCTGGGGTCAAAGACTTGCTTAAAGGTAGGCTTGGAGTGAGTTTTGGTAGTTGGGGCACATTGTTGCTATCAAGTACGTTTATACGCGGGGAAAACTCTGCCTCAGATTCTGAGGGGGGCTGTCTAGCCCATAGCTGTCAAACACTTTCTTCAAGGGTGTTAAGATTCTCAACAGCGCGGGCCCCAGTATTCACAGCTTGAGTGGTCTGTTGTGCAGTAGTATCTAAGCGTTAACCTTGGGTGGTCACTATTGTGGAGAGTTCAGCCAGCTGTGAAGTAAGGGATGATCCCACTGAGAGGCAAGGGGTGAATCTATCATTCACAGATTCAATTACTTCATTCATTTCTTGTACATCTCTATCCAGCTCAGTGTGGTCCTGCTTCAATTGATCCACCTTGTTAGCTAGAGCAATTAATTCCCTAGCACATTGGATTTGAGGTGCTCCAAATAAACCAGGGCAGCAAACATCCTCATTGACAACCCCAACTGGACTATCAGCAGTTGCCATCATTCCATGTATGTCGGCAAGTTCTTGCTGTAGCTCCGCAATTTGGGTAGTCAGTTCAAGAACCTGGGGGTCAGGTTGAGGCGCCTCAGCAGGACGTCCCTGACTGCAAGTAGTCAAATGTAGTTCTTGAATGGCATCCCATATTCTCTGCTCCCTATCCACCAAGTCATCATAAGGGGGAGAGGGCGGAACATATGGCTTGGGCGTAGATAGTTCATTTACTTGACTCTGGAGTTTGGCTATAGCAGCAGCAGTGGCCGCTCTTTCTTGCTCAGATGTGGTACTGAGTTCATTAAGGCTGCTAGCAGCAAATTCTGCTACCTGCTGTAGCTGCTCAAAGGAATATGTACTGAAGACATTGAGCTGTTGCACAAGTTGCTCAAAGTCAGTGAGATAAGCGTTTAAGGTGGAATCCACCTGAGCTTGCCAGGGTTGTTCTAGCTGGTGAAACTTGTGTAGACGTTCTCTCACGTATTTGGGGATAGACTGGCACATTTGTTCAATAGAATTAACTAAACAGGTCTTGGAGATGATAGAGTTGTGTTGATTATCAGATACCAATAAAAACAGGGAATGAATCCACTGTTGATAGGCAGCAAACTGGTCCCAGTGATGAGTAACCACAGCTTGCAGAGACAAGATTTCTTGGACGTGGAGCCCCAACACCATTTGATGGTGGGCCAAGGCAGGCTGCACAAAAGATGATAGTAAGTGCTCAGCAGAGCCAGCCGCTGAGAGGAGATGTTGTGGAAATTGAGGAGCCACAAAAAATTTGTAGTATTCAGCCCAACTGAACTGCAACTGAAGGCAAGGGATGGCTCCTTCACAGGCTATCCCAAGGGCTAATGATATGACTTGGTCCAAGTCAGGGGTACCCATGGGGTAAGCAACTAGGCGGGGACCATTCCAAAGGTTCAGTATAGTGGGGGTAATAGACTGGTTGGCAATATCTTCCTCAATAGGAGGACTGGTTATTTCAGGTGAAGTTGACTCTTGTATAGGCGGAGGCAAAGGACCTGAAAACGTGGATGCAAAGGGGATAACCAAGGGGCTTACAGCCCCTGTAGTGAGCACCATTTTTTTGTGTTCTGAGGCGCGGCACAGACACATAACAGGAAATCCTAACCTTAGGACTGGATTCATACTAAGTCTTGGTTAGATGAAAGGGAAGGCAAATGTGTTTACCTTGCGGCCCTGGAAAAATAATCTCTACTAGTTGTGGCTAGAGAGAGGCATGGAAGTACAGAATACAAAAAGACAAAAATGTGAATAGAACTTAAATTTTATTGGGTATAAATATTGGAAATATATACTGTGTAGCTTTACCACAAAACAGTACATGGACGGCAGGATTACTCGCCACCAGCACTAGTGGGGCGCATAAGTTGCTCAGGATCAAGAAACCAAACAATTGTATTTCCTGATTCATTCATCAACTCATTTTGAGAGGCAAAAGCAAAAGCAAGTGATTTGTCCTCAAAATAGCCCAACAAAGGAGAAATTAAAACACAGTGAGTAGCAGTATTCACAAGACCAGCGGAGGCAATTCAAAAGGCACCATAGCCTTGTCTGGAATCATAGTATGTGTGTTAAACTTGGCGTCCATACTAGCATCTGGGAGATGGGAAGGGTTCCTGCTTAGTGCATCAGCCAAGTGATTGTCAGATCCCTTAATAAACTTGTAGCAGAACTTGTATCTTGTCAGGTCACCATGCCATCTGGATTGGCAACCTGACAAAACCCTGGGTTGTCAATAATATAGAAGAGCTTTGTGGTCAGTTCTAACTACAAATGGATGATATGCCAACATGAGATGGTGATGCCAATGCTTTAATAATTCCACAACAGCCAAAAATTCCTTGTTGTAAATCATGTAGTTGTGTTCTTGAGCCTCCATCTTCTGGGAGAAATACCCTACAGGTCTCTCAATCTCATCACTAGCTGTCTGCAACAGCACACCAGCCACAGCGTATTTAGATGCATTGGTGGAAACCACAAAAGGAAGCTCATGATCCACATGTATTAACACTGGGGAGGACAATAAAAGAGCCTTGACTGCTGAGAAGGCACTTGCGCACTCAGGCGTCCAGACTAAAGTTGTCTTTCCACTAGCCAAATATAAAGAGGCGGCCACCTCAGACAAGTGGGGGGTGAATTTCTTCAAGAACGTACATGTACCAAAGAAACTACGAAGTTGGAATACTGTCACAGGCGTAGCATACTCTCAAACCGCAGCTTCCTTGTCAGGGGCAATGGTGTGGCCATCCTCAAAGATAATATTACCCAGAAAGATAACCTTACGTTTAAAGAATTCACACCTACTCCTTTTGATGATCAAGTTTCCTTGGAGAATGCGCTCTACAACTGCCAACAAGTGGGCCTTATGGGACTCCTCATCCAGAGAAAACACCAAGATATCATCCATATATACAATGGCACAAACACCTAGGAGATCCCCCAGGACTTAATTAATTAACCACTGAAAGCAAGCCGGGGCATTCTTCAATCCAAAAGGCATTATGCGGAACTGGAAGATACCCTTCTTGGTTCTGAATGCTGTTAACCATTCCATTCCTTCTGCAATCCTGATTTGATTGAAAGCATTCAACAGATCCAGTTTCAAGAATACCTTGGCCTTCTCAACACACCTAGATATCTATGCTTTGAGGGGTAAAGGATAAGGATCCAGAATTGTAATGTTATTCAAATTCCCATAGTCAACACAAGGACAAAAGGACCCATCAGACTTCTGAATAAACAATAAAGGGGAGCAGATTTACAAATCCTTCTTAAAAATGTAGCCTTTTGCCAACATGTCACAAGTCCACTCTTCCAAACATGCGTCTTTCTTCAAGATTAAAGGGTAAATAGGAGACACAATTCTGATCAGATCAACAGTAACCTTAAAGTCAAAGTCAAACTGAGTGTTCTTGGGAAGGACCTTGCCTCTGGTGGTGTCAAATGCCGCAGACCAGGGTTGCAAGCATGCGGTAAATCCGAACTTACGGGGACAGGGACAGTAAACAATTGTATGGTCTGTGATGATTGCTCCAATTCAGACATATCCAACAGCGGAATACAAATAGTTATTGTGAGAGAGGGGGGCTAAACTAACTAAGTTTGGCTCCCATCCCGGTGAAACAAACCACCAGGATGCCATCCAGTGAAGAACTGGGATGGCTGCTTGGAGGGGGACCACAGAGAGGACACTGGGGACAACTGAGGGAAGTAGGCGTTCAAGCCCATCAATATCAGGCTGGTGAGCAACCAAGGAGTGCAGGTGGGAGTGGGAGAGGATACTTTGGCGGGACCAAGGGGTACTGAGGGACTCAGAACCACGCTGGGGAGAGGGCACATTGGAGGAATGACTTCTTCTGAAATGGGTGAAGTAAGATCCACTGTATTCAGATCCAAGTTGTCACACGTTAAGCTCTTGACCACAGCCTCTCCTGAAAAGAGATGGCCGCTGGGGAGGTCACAAAGACTTGAAGGGTCTCTACCTACAAGCCTGGCAGACAAAGAGATTTTTTCCCACAAGTTGGGGGAGGTGGACCACAAAAGTGTCAAGAATGGAGCCAGGGAGAAAACCACAAACTTAATTGCTGGGAGTATTATAGGAATATTCCTCACAAAATTTGGAGTAGGATAGTATATTTTTCTGACAAAAATCAGGTAGAACAGGGACTGGTAGGGTATACTTAGCAAAATAGAGCCAAACTGTGATAGAACGGGTCCAGAGAGCTTTACAATGGTTGTGAGAGGATAAGCAAGAACTGCAAGTAAGAACGGGTTCAAAAACAATGATTTTAAAGGAAATTTTAGAATGAAAATAGAGTTTATAAAGAAAATCAATTCAAAATACTGAGTTCAAACTCTAGTTTTGAAAGCAAAAGCAAAAAGGACAACAACTAAGTAAATCAACCCTAGTATAGGAGGCCAGAAGAGAAGCCGGGCTCAAAACCAGCTAGTATAAGGTAAGCTTGAAGCCAAAACTAACACTTTAATTTTTAGGGCTGTTGAAACACAGACTGGGTTCCTGGCAGCAATAAAATTTAAAATTTAAGTTGAAAAACACCAAACTTTAATGTATTTGAAAAGTAGACAAGCAGGAGACTGAAAGTCCCCTTGCTTGGTTAAAAGGAATGGCTTGCAAACAAAAGTGATCACATGACAGTGGGCTCTGAATCCAATTGGCTGGAAACAAAACTTTGCTGGGCAGGAGCAGGGAGACTGAAGGGTTTCATTCTAATTTCCGCGTCCAGATCTGATTGGCTGGAGGAGGTACTGGTCATTTGGAATTCACTCATGTTGTTTAGTGTTGATGTGGCGACCTCTGATTGGCCAGCTCTAATGGTTTTCAGAAGTGGACAACACCAAGCTAATAAATAGTCTAAATTAACCAGCGTTTCTTCCCAGGGGGAGCCACCAAAGGCAAAGGGTCCGCAGGGTAGGCTAATACAAACCTCTCATCAACTGTGTGAGCTAAATCATTTAGAGAATGGAGGGGTTTGGCAGGCGTTTTTGGGCCTTTCTTGGTACAACAAGGGAAGATTGCACAGTCTAATGCCAGAGGTGGCAGTGAATTTACAGTTATACCCAAAGAGTGTTCCACCAGCAGCTCATTTTTCTCCAGTAAGGTTAATACATTACAATCTCTCCACCAACTCACTCCCAAAATGATAGGATACATCAGGGTAGAGCAAACAGAAAACCTTGCAGTAAAAGACTGACCTGCAACTACAAAAGTAACTGGCTTCTTCAGCTGGAAAGAGGGAAACATCTGACAGTTCCCATCCCTAACAAGCAATCCCGGGTGGTACTTGAGTTGTAGCAAGTTGGCAGTCTCCACACCCATGAAATTTTTGGAAGCACCTGTATCCAACAAAATAGCTGGCTGATGGATATTCTGACCATTATCAATGCTACCATAGAACAAGAAGTAACCAGAAGTAGATTTATTTGCAGATAAGGTTGCAATCTTGGCAGGGTCTTGTTTTTTATTAGCAGTACGGATGGCAGCTAAGGAGGCAGGATGCTCCTGGAAGTAACGCTTGATCATTTCTTGGACAGCAGCTAGAAAAACTGGGTTATCAAAATCAATGGGAACAAGGGGCAACTATTTGGACGTAATTACAGAAGATTTTGCAGGTACAATGTGCTGAAGCATTGCCAAGGAACTATCAGGACCGGACACTATGGGGGCCTCCTTTACATCACTGGGTTTTTTCACCACCGCCAATTGTAGCTGAGACAAGCTAGGGGGAGAATGATCTTGGCTTTGGTTGAAAGGAACTACTGTGGAGCAAGGACCAGAAAACCAGGAGCGCGCAGCAGGTTTATCATAATTGCCAACATACCTTGCTTGGAAGTAGACAGATTTGAGACCAGAGAAAGAATTTGGCTTACCAGGGCCTCAGTTGTGGTTAATGAGGAATCCTAAACCGCCAAATCCTGGGCAGTTTGATCAACTGCTAACCACAACACTGAGAGTTTATTCACCTTGGGAACATCAATTGTATGGCAGTAGATAAGAAACTGAGGAAGGAATACTGAAAGCAAAGTTGTACCCTGATGGAAGGCGTACAGATTAAAATATACTTTGAGCTCCTCAATAGATACACAAAAATATTTTAACAAAGGGTATAGAGATGCACTCTCAGTTAATACACGTGGATTGTGCTCCACCGCAGACAACAACCATTCACAAGCATCTTCAGAAACCTTTGTCATCACATGGTAAACTTGGGATTTGTGACTAAGGCTCAAGCCGGAATAAAATGATAATGATGACAAAACTTCACGCAAAATTTCATCAGTGGGTGGAGCAGGAAAATAATCTGGACGCCAAAATGACATGACACAACGTAAATAGGAAACAGAGGATCCAGTCTCAACAACTGCAACTGGAGATGGAAACCACAAATTAAAGAAAAGCCCAAACTGAAAACTCAGAAATGAACTGATGCAAATAAACATGGTAAATACAGATATCTTGACGGAGCAGGAGAAAAGAAACACAAATTCCTGACAAGCTGCTTCCAAAAACTCAGAAGTAGAAGGGTTGAGTAATGTGACAGAAATCACTGGATAATATGAATCCGTTTCTAAGTGATGGGGAATTACCACCCAAATCCACATAGAATTGATGATTAACCACCAACGCGGCTTCAGATATTTTTTTTTGTAAAATTTCCAATTGTAACTCCAGGATTAAGTAGAAAAATTAGTCCTAACCAAAGTAGTCCAAGATAAATGACCTGGGAAAGCATCAATGCATCTTCAGCGTAAAATTCTGGGCATTGGGAATTAACACAATTTTCATTTTCAAGAATGGGGGGAGGAGCTGCAAATTTGGCTGGCATGAAATTGACATTAGGAGGCACCAACAACAAAGTTCCAGTTTCAGGGCCCCATCTTCCAGAAATGATTTGGTTCAGAATCAGATTGTACAGAATATACCACAACAACCCAATCACAGGATGCATTTTTAAAATTGAAAATTAGAACTTGGGATAAATGATTTTTATTGAGTAAATTTAGGAGGACTCAACTCTTAGAGTTGAAACAGGGAAAATTATTCAATATATATCAGAAAAATTGACTAAGCAATACCACCTGAGTCTTGACCTTCTATTCCTTCCACATTGTCAAGTAAGTATCTAGTCCAGGTTGCAAAGAACCCTTGTGTGACTAGTTTCTGACAACCATGCTGATTAACAAGCTCATATCAGGTGACCCTCATATTACGTTGATTTATTAACGTCATTTGGAAAGAGGGAGTTGGTTCTAGCTGGCAGACTGGAGCAGCCGTAACCCATTTTTGATTGACTGTTTGGTTTAAATTTGTTAACTTGGTCAATTTTGATACAGGTTTTCCAGCCTTCTGAGCCTTCTTACTTGGACGGACAATATCTGGCATTATGGAACCTACCGTGACACAGGGTGTCTTCCATGGGAGGGGCAATTAGGGGTAGAGCATCCACAGCGTAGCAACTACAAAGCTTTCATCAACAGTATGAGCTAAGTCCCCTAGGAAATTAAGCGGCTTGGATGTTATTTTTGGGCCTTTCTTGGTGCAACAGGGAAAAATGATCTGATCCAAGGCCAAAGGTGGTAGTGAATTTACAGGGAAGATCATGTGCAGGATGGGTTTGAGTCACTGGATACTTGGACGAGTCATGTGATATTGGTTTGTTGTCATTCTCAGTATGTAGAACAGTATATTAGATTGGCACCAAACCAAGCAATGACTGGATGTTAAGTGTGTTGACAGTGGCCCAAATACCCATACATTCAGCTCCTTGACACTAGTAATGTGAGAGAGAGGAGCTAAACTAACTAATTTTGGCTCCCATCCTGGTGAAACAAACCACCAGGATGCCGTCCAGTGGAGTACTGGAGCGGCCGCTCAAAGGGGGGACCACAAGGAGGACACGGGGGACAACTGAGGGAAATACACATTCAGTGCCATCAGCGCCAAAGCAGTGAGTAACCAGGGAGTACGGGCGGGGGCAGGAGAGGGCATTGTAGGAGCGCACAAAGGCATCAAGTTGCTCTCCTCTGGGTCAGGAAGAGAGAATGTCAGCGGGTCCTCGGTCACAGGGGCAAGAGGAGCATAGCCAATGCCATCCAAGTCCAGATCATTGTATGTTAAGCTTTTCATCACAGCCTCCCCAGAATAAAGGAGACTGCCAGGAAGGCTCAAAAGGCTGGAGGGGGCTTCACTCATGAGCCACACAGAAGAGGAGATCTTTAACCACAGGTCTGGTGAGGTTGACCATAGGAGGAGCAAAAAGGGGGCTAAGAAAAATACCACAAACTTCAACGCTGGGAGTATCATTGTTAAGTTCACCGCAAAATTTGGGCAAGTTAGGTGGTCTTTTTCTATGTAAAACAATTAAAAGATTGTCAAACAGGGGGGACCACAACAAGGAGACAGACAGAAAATGTACTAGGAGGCCTGGAGCAGCTTGACATTAATCTCAGGTGTCTTTACTAGCAGGCAAAAGCAAAGGCGGTTTTGAAATGACAAATTTAAAGTAAAAAACCAATATAAAGTAAGTATTTATAATGAATTTGATTAAAACTTTAAAGATCAAGCGTAGGCTTTGAAAGCAAAAGCGAAAATCAAAATAGCTATATGCTCAAGCTTGTCTCAGGAGTCCCAGGAGAAGGACAGGGTTTGAAATGGGTGGATGTAAGGTAAGATTTAGGAATATAACTAACACTTTAGAAACTTAGGCGATAGGAACACAAAAATGAGATCCAATCACTACAAATTTTTAAAACAAGTGCAACAAAGACCCAAACTTTAATAAATTGGAAAATTGACAAGCAGGGGACTCAAAGTCCCCTGGCATTGTTAAAAGGGGTGAGTTGGCAGGTAGTGATCACATGACCTCAAGTGTTGCATCTAATTGGACAGGGGAGAAATTTTGCTGGCCAGGGCCAGGGGGACTGGAGGGTTTCAATGTAATTTCTGCGCCCCCTCTGATTGGCTGAAAGACATCCCAACCATTTCAGATTTAGTTGACTTTGTGGTTATTGATGTGGCCCCATTTGATTGGGTGTTCCTGATTGTTTTTAAAAGAGGATGATACCAAGCTAATAAATAGTCCAAACTAACCAGCGTTTCTTCCCGAGGCAGGGCAACCAAAGCCAGGGGTTCTGCGGGGTATGCCAACACAAATCTTTGATCCACTGTGTGAGCTAAATTATTGAGTGAATTAAGTGGTCTTGCTGGACTTTGAGTGGTCTTTTTTGTGTGACGAGAAAATACAGTCCTATCCAAAGCCAAAGGGGGCAGTGAATTTACAAGTAAGATAACAACCAAGCATTTACAATAAAAGGGCCCAAGAAGACAACAGTTAATAATCAACTCCATCTATGAGCTAGAATATTGATTTTTTGGCCTGTCATTATTGAATCCTAAATTATATTATTTAGTTTGAGTTATCCAGATCCTTGTCTAATGTTTGATGTAATTGATCAATGAGATTTTATCTGTACTATTCTATTATTTTTATAACTGATTATCTATTATAAGATCAGTCTTGTTGTAACTGTGCTGTTTTAGCAGAGTTACAAGGGGGAAATAGTTGGAAACTAGATACTATTCTTTATTGAGAGATATGTATTATATAGTCATTGTGAATTGTGGATAGTAGAAACATGATAGTGTTGATCACATGATGGAATAGTGAAGGAGGTGGCTTGATCCTTGTAATGAGTCAAGCGCCAAAACAAGTTACCCACCGGGGAGGATCAGCTTCTGGTCATGTTGTTGGATTTGGTAATTTGAGTTGAATTCCTAGTCTGGCTTCAAGTGACTGGATAATTGGATTGCAGGTCACAAACCTGCTTGGTTAGAACCTTGCTGGCGGATTGAGCCTGCGGTTTTGAAACTAATCTTAAGAAGACCACTGGGCTCAAAAGGGGACGTTTAAAGGTAACCAATAACAGATAAACAACTAACACTTTTAGTAAAATTGAGGAACTCCAAAATCAGAGTTCAAACTTGAAAATTTTAAATTAAAGGAAGTGGCAAAACTCTAATTTTTTTAATGATATCAAAGAATCAACAAGCAGGGGACTGAAAGTCCCCTGGCTATGTTTAAGGGATGGGGTCACCAAATAGTCTATCACATGAACCTCTTGCTAGAATCTGATTGGGGGAGAGAAATTTTGCTGACATAAGTCAGGAGAGCTGGAAAGTATTAAGCTAATTTCCAAAGGACCATCTGATTGGCTAAAGTTGGGCCCAGATATTTGTGAACCATTTGCCTTTAAGGATACTGATGTTGATCAATTTGATTGGGTGGTTCTAATGCTTTTCAACAACAGTTGACAACAGGCTAGTAAATAGTCTAAATTGATCAGAGTTTCTTCCATGGAAGGGGTAATAAGGGGGGAGCATCCACAGCGTATGCAACTACAAATCTTTATCAACAGTATGAGCTAAATCTTCAAGTAAATTGAGTGTTTTTGCTGGACTTTGAGAGGATTTCTTTTTACAACAAGGAAAGGCTGTCCTATCCAAGGCCAAACAGGCCCGTGAATTTACAAATGTGACAAAGATTGATGGTGCATTGGTCATACCAAAATTAAGAACAACACACTAATATGACTCATACTTAGTTTGGAAAGCAGATTTGGGATATCTTCCTCTTTATTTTGGATCTGGTTGTATCCAGCTGTCAGTTATATCTTAGAGAAAACACTTCCACCACCCAGCATATCAAAAAGATCATCAATGAGTGGTAATAGATAGTGGTTTCTTATAGTGACCTTGTTCAGGGCCCTGTAGTGAGTGACTAGTTTTAAGAATTCATCCTTCTTTACCACAAAGAATAAGGTATCCTCAAATGGAGATTGTGATAGTATGATGAGGCCCTTTTATGGGGCTTCTTAAGATAGGCATGGAGTACATTGTCCTTGTTTGGGATGAGACGGTAGATAGGGTGTGCTTTGGGTGTGGTTTCTTTGAGTTGTATTGAGTGTTATATGTGCTTTTCAGGGGGGAGCCCTGGTAAGGCTTCCTTAAAGATGACTGGGTGTTGGTCTAATATCTTTTGGTATTTTAGTGTGATAGTGTCTTGGTGGTTCTTGAAACATATGACCTTGTACTGGTAGGAGTCCCAATCAATTACTTTGAGGTTATAATTTTCCTCTTTTCTCTTTAACTCGTAAAAATTCATAGTCCCAAAGAAGTTGGTCAACTGTCTCAGGGTAAATTTGATGGTTGACTCCCTTGTGTTTGATGGTCAACAATGAGGCAGCCCAGTCTATGTGGGGGTTATTTTTTTGCAGCCAGTCCAAACCAAGTACTACATCAAATCTGGGAAAGTCAATGACAGGTCCTTGGATAGTGGAGTGGAGGTTCTCTAGTGTGATTAAAAAAGGAAAGTTTCCCAGGAAACAGAAATGTGATGTTTATCAGCTATACCTATGTTCTTAATCTGGAAAGAATTAGTAGCTTGGTTAAACTTGTTCACAAAGTTGCTGTTGACAAGGGTACAATCTGTGCCTGAGTCCAAGAGTGCTGAAACTGTGTAACTTTAAAAGCAGAAAGGGTAAGACATTAATCTATTGGGATATCTGGCAATTGTGTAGAGTACCAAATATCCTGAAGTAACATGAATCATTGGGCACTGGTCTACGTCTTCAGGTCAATACTTGTCATTGGGCAAGGCTTATTGTTGCAGCTAAACTAATGATAGTTCAGTATTTTATTAGGGAAGACAACTGCCCAATAGAAAGGACAAGGATAAGAATATGATATAGTTTATTGAGGAATATTGTAATTAATATACCATATCAAGAAGCCACAAGTCCACAGAGGTGGCACAGTGGCGGGTTTGATATAAGATTTGGGTTGTCAAATAACTTGTTCAGGGATCAGCAAAGTCAAATTGGCAGCGCTCCTAATTAGGAGATAGTGCCTGCAATTTGACATTGTCATCAGATTGATTCATTTTGTTAGACATGTCATGGGGCAACTCACCAAGCAGCCCCTGTGTATTGTGAGATACATTAGCAGGCAAGGATGGAATCTCAGTTGCAACATGATGGTTGTTGGGGAGAGCTTGGCTTGCTTATTGCTCTCCCCAAGCTTCCCCCCATCCTGTTCACCCTGGATAGTAGTAACTCTGAAATGAGTACAGTTGGATTGGCCATTGTTCACATTTTTATGACCATTAAGTGTATGAGGTTTATTGTTGTTGATGTTGCCAGAGGCAACAGCGCCCATGTTGATAATAATGTCAGCAGTGGCCACGTTGACACTTTGTTGACATAGTCACTGTCAACTCAAAACTCTAAATCTCCTATGTTTTTTGCTAGTTGCGCTAGCTTAATTCTTTTTTTAAAGCGTTCAGGGGTGCAAACCCAGAAAACACAACAAAACTGTGGACATCTCAACACAATTTAATATTAAGCTTAATAAAAAACTTTTTTTAACCAGATTTTTCCTTTACTTTTACTAATAAAAATTAGTTTATTTTTTTATTTGTTGTCATAACGTAAAAGTGTGAATGTTGACACTTTTTAAGCATAACTTATTTTTAATAACAAACCTAAAACATCTACAATAAAAATTAAGTGCACATTTAAAAATATTTTTTTATTGAATTATTATATTGAAAAAGACAGTGCACATACATTTGATTGTTGAAATGTTCATCTTATAAATATATATGTGGCACTTATTCCGGCTTTAATATATTAAGTGGATTGGTGGCTAACGGCAATCTAATAATTTAAGTGTGAGTTACTATGTAAGTTACTATAGAATTTATAATTAAAAATAATGTTGACACTTGTAAATGTTGTTTATTTGCTTGTGATCATTCACCAGGGCAGAGTTAAGCAAATTAGAGTGGCAAAATTAAGCCTAAATTAATATGTCACCTCATATAAATAATGTTGTAAGTGACATTGTTGACTTTACCCTTTTCAATATCTTAGCCAACGTTTAACAACTTCACATATATACAATAGTAAAAATCATATTAACACTACCCAAATATTATTTTTAATAAAGAAATAAATAACTTTGGTAATTATTTTACTTATTTTCATACAGTAGTTTTAAAAGCTATGGCAACAACTAAAAATACTTCAGATTTAAACAAAATGATTTCAGATTTGAACAAAATCTAAGTTGGGCAAGATTCAGGATTCAATTAATTTATAAAATTTCAGTTAATAAATGAACTGTCAAACAAAAAAATTTCACTGGCCCATCATACAAAATTATATCAAACATCAAGTGGTGTGGTTCAAACTACAAACAAAATGAACTGACACAACAAGTGAGATGAATGATGCTATTCTGAAGTATATTATAATCCAATCAGGATTCATACAAGGCACCAATAGAAGGACTAAAACAAAACAAAATTAGAGCAATCTAGAAGCAAGATTCCAAAAGCAAAAAACAAAATGAACTCACACAAGATGTGTAGTGTGAGCAGCCTAAAATAGAAATATAACAGTTTAACAGCCAATCAACAGCTTTCCAATTTAGGAACAGAGGCATTTTATTCATTTTTTGGCCCCAGATTTGTATGGAATGGTTTTGAGAACCTTCCAAATATGGACTCAAGATTACAATAAAAATAAATCATAAAATTTTAAAATTTCTACTTTTAGTGATTTTATCCTAGGTTTTATTTTAAGATTGTATTCAACAGCAACAACATTTTCAACGGCGCCAGCAGCCAAGCCAGCAGCAGCCAGGACAGCTTTAATGGAGGCAAGGCTCAGAACATGGAGGCATCTGTTTATACCCAAACCTTTGAGGCGGGTAACAAGGAAGCTGACCTATACCTGACCACCAACCCCTATGGCTTTGACTTGTTCAGTAGTCACACAGTGTCTAGCTCTGCCCCTGCCCCTGCTCCCATACCCACCCCCGCACAAGCCACCTGCTAACCAAGCAATCAGGATGGTAACCTTGATTTGGAACAACTTCCTGCCGCTAGCCAACCTGCCCCTACAGCCAATCAGGCTTCAGCTCCTGCGGCCTAGCGCCCCAAACGCAGAATAATTACTGCCCAAATTCTCCAAGAAATTGTGGCACTGAACCTGCAGGGTCTTCCATGGGACCAGATTGCTGCCCAGTTGCAATTCACCTGAGCCACAATAATGTGGGAATATAACAACCTGATGAACAGGGGGAATCTGATCAGGACAGCCAAGAAGCCCAAGAAGGCTCCTGAGTCACAAATATCTGAGGCATACCCAATCATGCTTGACCTCCTCAAGATGGACCCCAAGCTTTCTCCTAATCCAGGTCAGAAAGCAGCTTGTGCACCATGACATATGGGTCTCTGAGAGCATGGTGCAGCTCTGGATGCACAGAAAGGTGGCTTCCATACAGGTTTTTACAAATTTTGCCGGCAACCAATGGGAATGTGTCAAGGATTCCCTGTATGACCTAGACATTGAATCAACCCTGGTATGATGCCTGACTAGTCTAACAGATGACATCATGTTTGTCTTGTACTACAAGTTATCAATTGTGTTTGACAATTTTGGTGAGCAAGGAAAAGCCGCTGTCAAGAATAAAAGAAAGAAGGTCAAGAAGGGGACGTTTATTGGTGCATTGCTGGCTGTTTCAGCCAAGGGTTTTGTCTACTATTAGACAAACCCTGATTTCATTGATGGTGTTATAACTGTGCTGTTTTAGCAGAGTTACACAGGGAAAATATTTAGAAGATAGATAATAATATTTATTGTGAGATAGTGATTATATAGCTATTATGAATCAATGGATAGCAGGAACATGATTGGTGATCACACGGCTGGATGGAAGAGGGGGTGGCTTGATCCTGTTAATGAGTCAAGCACCAAATTGAGGTATTCACTGTGAAGGATCATCATCTGTTCATGTTGATGGATTTGGAAATCCGAGTTGACTTCCTAACTTGGCTTCTAATGGCTGGATAATTGGATTGCGGATCACAAACCCGCTTACTCGGAGCCTTGCTGGCAGTTTGAGCCTGCTGTTTAACAGTCTTAGTGTTTGATATGCTTTGGATATTATGACCACTCATATATTTGAAGTTTTTGAGGCACATGACACTTAATTCTTGTACTATCATATATGAGGATATGGTTAACGCCTGTGTCAAGAGAACTGGAAATATGAATGAATAGAATTATGTTCGAGCAATGGCTTTTTATCATGCATAAGCACTTGCCAAATAAAAGATGCCTTTATTTTTACAACTGTTATTTTTTGTATACCCTTCTGAAAGTCTTGTCTCCTGGCAGCTAGCAATGTCTTCTTAGACATTCTAGCACACCCTTATTTTAGGATAATTGTATTCCAGGTTTGGCACTTAACCAAAGTCAACAAATATAGTTTTTTAATATTCACCCAGCACATATGGCCCTTGCTGGTGTGAATGTAGGCGGGATCAGGATCACAGCTTTCTACTTCTGACAAGTATTCAGTTTTGCTGCTTATTAATATGGGCTTATTGAGAAAGTTGACAATTCAAATATTTGAACCAGGTACTGCAGCGGCACCTGATGTTAAATTATTTTGGCGCCTTGAAACCCAAAATATTTGCTAGATGGCGCTGTGACGCCTGAAGTTTTCCTAGGTGTTGCGGCAGCGATTGTGATTTGATGGCTTTATTGCTATCGTCAATGATTTACTTTGTTTTCAATAATGTATATTTTAAAAGCTGATTGTTGCAATTTAATCTGCAGGCTCTGTCATAATTGTCACAACACCTAAGTTAAAAATTCCAACAGCGTTCTTAATCCACAGATCAATAATTCAAAAGGGGGTTTCCTTTAATGCTTTCAGAATAGTATTTTACAATGAACCACTAGATAGATCTTGATGAAGGGTGAGTAATTTATCAACTTATATGTGCAGGATTCCTGACAGAGGGTTTCAAAATAGCCTCAAATGGATATCTTATTCGAAAGACTTTTGAAAACTGCAATATTTTGAAAGCTATAATATCATAATTGCCTATATTGTATTACAAATTGCTTTTAAATGTTGTCATACTTGATTAAGCTCTTCCAGTAAAAAATGTATTTTTTATAAGGTATGCTTAAAAGTTACGCCCAAAAGGTTGTTATTTTAGCCTAACCTTCCGAGAATAAACCATTACAATCTTGAAATAAATTGTCATGTGATTAGGCTTGCTTGAAAACTGGCTGAATGTGTGAAAGCTGGTTTGTGTAAAAATGAGTCTTGGTTAAATTATGTTGACATTTTAAACTTATTTACTTTAAAGAATACTTAGTAGCAGTGATTAATTGTGTCAATTTGCAAGACCAACTTTGAGGATAAATCTTCATTTATTTACGCTGTAATATATTTGAAGTCTTGCAACTTTGAGAATGGGCTATGATGCATCCTGGAGGAAAATCCTTTTGCTCGACTTGAACCAGCTTGCTTTCACAAAGCCGAGTGGAATAGCCAATCAGATAGAGGGATATACTGCGACTAAAGCAGGTATCCTGTTTTCTATCGTTGGTGTGGTATCCAAACCTTATTGTCATCAGGTAAGTTAGCTTTGAAAATCGAAATTGAATCCCAAGCTAAATGGTATAAATCTCCTGAACTCAAGATATGCCTTTTGCTTTTCTTCTGCCATGTCTAGCCAATTTAAGCGGCCTCATGGTGCGTTGATTGTTGAATATTTTTTGGTTATGGCGTTTCGAAGTTTGAGCAAACTTCTTAATTTGACAGAATATTCTACAATAAATATTTATTATAACCTTTAGGGTCTTCTGGCAATAAGTCGAATTTGAGTTCTAATCAACCCAAGAAAGTGGAACAGCAGGTATCCCGGGGTGGGGGAACTTCAGAATCAAGTGATGATGATTTCGAAGAGGGTAGCAATTTAATAAATTAGGAGTTAACATGTGGCTTAGTGGAAGGCGCTAGTTTTATTCCAAAGAATGCATATGCCGATTTCAACGAGAGTGCTGGAGACAGCTCCCGAAGAAGAGACGCAGTCTCAAGCTTTTTCGGCAGCAAAGACTATAGCCACATGACACTGAAGGAAGATGAGGCCTCTCGTCCCCTCTGGATTTCACCTGAATCTGGTCATCTTATCCTTGAAGCATATTCCCCTTTGGCGAAGCCAGCTCAGGATTTTTTAATTGCTATAAGTGAACCTGTGTCTAGGTAGCACATTTTTCATAACTCCAGTCTAATTCCTTTAAGACCGAGGTTTGTTCATGAATATAAATTAACTGCATATTCCCTGTATGCTGCTGTTTCTGTTGGACTTGAGACGGATGATATTTTAGAAGCCTTAAATCGTTTTTCCAAAGTAAAAACTGCTTTTTATTTTGTTTAATATTTTAAGATGCCAATACCTGATTCGGTAGCCAACTTTATACGGCAATGCACCACATCATATGGAAAAATCAAGCTCGTCCTAAAGCACAATCACTACCATGTTGAATCCAGTCATCCTGAAATGCTGCGGATGCTACTTAGAGACCCAGTCATAGAACACGCAAGGGCCTCGAAGGTCGAAGATAATAAGAGCTCAGCAAAAATTCAAGATTTCGCTTCAGTTGATTCTTCTAAAACAGCCGCTAACACAAAAGGAGGTTCTAACTCAAAAGACGACCCTTTTACTGCAGTTGCTGATATTGAAAAGGGTAAACTTTACTGTTTCGCTTGGACTAATTCAACCAAGATGAGGAGGAAGAAGAGGATAATGACAAAACCTTTTCTTTTCAAATATATACCGATCAAGTCGAAGTAAGCCTCAAACTTGTATGGGGTTTAAAGTCATTTTTAGAATGTGAAGAAGAGATGTAATGAGTTAGATCATCCGCTCTTGGAGGAGTATGACTTTAGAAATGATATGATCAATCCAAATCTCGATATTTCCTTGAAACCTATTACTTCGATTCGGCCCTATCAAGAGAAAAGCTTATCTAAGATGTTTGGAAATGGGTAAACCAAGCTGATAGTTTGAGACTCACGTTTTAGCCGAGCACGCTCAGGGGTAATTGTGTTGCCTTGTGGTGCTGGAAAGACTTTGGTTGGAATCACAGCCACTTGCACTGTCAAGAAAAGCACATTAGTTCTTTGCACCTCTTCGTAAAGCTACTTTTGCGGTTCATAACTAACTTCCAGTGTCTCTGTTGCGCAATGGAAGGAGCAATTTTTAAAGTTTGCAAGCATTCAAGAGAAAGCAATAGCAGTGTTTACCGCTGACCACAAAGAACAGTTTTCCACTCAGGCAGGTATCGTTATCTCCACATTCTCCATGGTAGCCAATACTCGCAATCGTTCTGCCGATGCACAAAAAATGATGGACTTTTTGCGAGGGCGAGAGTGGGGCTTCCTTCTCCTTGATGAGGTGCATGTAGTGCCTGCCAATATTTTCCGTAGGGTAGTGACTACTATTGCAGCACATACCAAACTTGGTCTGACAGGTAGACTAGATTTTTAAATAAGGCTTATCTTTTAGCTACTCTTGTTCGCGAGGACGAAAAAATCGAAGACTTGAATTTCTTAATTGGCCCTAAGCTTTACGAGGCCAATTGGATGGATTTATCTAGGCAGGGCCATATTGCTACTGTCCAAGTAATTATTGATGTGGTATGTAGTTGACATGTTAGTGCGCGGAGGTTTGGTGCCGGATGACTCCGGCTTTCTACAAGGCATATCGTGAAGAGTCTTCTAGAAAGCGTGAGCTGCTCTATGTTATGAATCCCAACAAGTTTCAAGCGTGTCAGTATCTGATTGATTATCACGAAAAGCGTGGGGACAAAATCATTGTGTTTTGTGACAACGTCTGGGCCCTACGAGTTTACGCTCAAACGCTCAAGAAGTATTTCATCTGCGGCGAAACGAAACAGCACGAGCGAATGGACATCCTATACAAGTTTCAGCACGACCCAACTGTCATGACTATCTTCCTTTCCAAAGTGGGAGATACATCGATCGATCTACCCGAAGCAACTTGCCTTATCCAAGTATCTTCGCATTACGGCTCTCGACGTCAAGAAGCACAACGTCTAGGTAAACCAAATGCTAAATGACATTTACACAATAGGCCGTATTTTAAGAGCCAAAAGAAGAAATGACGAAGGCTTCAATGCTTTCTTTTATTCTCTGGTGTCTCAAGACACTCAAGAGATGTACTACTCTACTAAACGCCAACAATTCTTGGTTGATCAGGGCTACGCCTTTAAGGTTATTACCCACCTCGATGGCCAAGAATTTTACCCCAATCCCGCTTTCCGCCGGGAGGCTGATCAGCTAGACCTTTTGAACAAGGTTAGCGCCGCTAATGACAATGCTATTGATATGGATGGTGATGTCTCCGATTCCAATTTCACCTCCAAACGGAAGCGTCGTGGCGGCCCCAAGGGTCGTGTTCAAAGCGAGCGCCATAAGCTCTTCCGGGATATGCGTAAATAAGTGTATCGTCACGTTTTTTGAATCTGTAAGCGGGCACTTGAGTTACGATACGCCTTACACAAGACAAAATCATATTATCTGCTTTTTAGTAATTGAGATGCTGAATCAAATGCTGATCCATTATCAAATCAGGGGGTAGGTTTTCTTTGGTGGTGAAAGGTTACAGTACAAATGACCAAAGCTACTTTTACCCTGTTCTTTCAATCACCATGTTTAATTATGACTGAATAAAGCTCCATCCTGTAAAGATAGTTTTATAACCACTTGGGATATAGTTATTAATTTAGTATTATTTTAATTATGATAGCGCTGGCTAATTAAATTTTAAATAGTATTTGTCAAGATATCATAAGATTATTCATAACCTAGAACATTTCCAAATATACATTCTTGAAATACTCGCTGACTAAACTGTTTGTGGGTTAAAAAGTAAGAATATAAAAATATCATGATCATCTATCTTATCAGAAAATTGCAACCACATTATTATGACATCTGTCAGGATGGAATATCATCTATTCTAGCATTAGAATGAACAGGAAGAACCTGTGACTTTGGTGTTAGACATTGTCCCTTGAGGTTTAAAGATTCAAGAAGCCTGACTGGGCCTGCAGCTGAGAAGGCAGTAAAATGTTCTTCTATACATCCAGGGGAAAGGTTCAGTTTACTTCTATACAGGGAGTTGTGCTGTACTGTAGATTTAGAACCTGTTGGGCAAAAATGTGGGATTGTCAAATCCTTGGTCCAAATTTTGAATCACTTTTGCGGGATAGCCTTTTTTAATTAAATTGAATTCTTTGTATTTTTATTTGATTTTTTAAAAATGCAGGAACTCATAGACACTTTGCAAAGTTCAAGTTGAACTGCATATTTCCAATGGACAAAATGAAGTAACTGGAATCAGATTTGAAGTGTTCAAATCCATCAACCATTTTCATTAAGTTTACTATGTTTTTTGGAATTGCGGGATTGTCAAATGCAAGAACCAAATTTCAAATCACTTTTGAATGCCACTAGTAAACTCAGATATTAATTGCAGGAACTGGAATCCAAATTGAATGTACAGTAAGAAACTATGAAAAATCAACCCAAATCAAGAAGCTCTACTCAGGATAAAATCAAATTAAAAATTCAATCTCAACAACCATGTTTAGACATGAAATTAAGTAGAATGTAAAACTGTCTAAACTGGAAATGATGTAATATTCTGCACTCTAAGTCACTAATACAGCAATCCCAAAACCATATACTGTAAATTCAGAACCTGAACGTAAAAATGCGGGATTGTCAAATCCTTGGTCCAAATTTTGAATCACTTTTGCGGGCAACTCAGCTGAGTGATAATTAAAATATTTAATAAAAGTAACCATTTAATTTGACTTTTTTTGGTTTATTTAAATTGGCAAATTTCAAATCTCTTGAGCAGATAACTTAACTAACAAAAGACAAAACCCAACAAACAAATGCAGGATACATGAATCAGAAATGCAGGATTCTTATGTACAATTTGAGATTTCCTGTATATCAAACAAATCATAGACATCATGTGAAAATTAACAAATCTAAAATTGCGGGATTGTCAAATCCAAAAACCAAGTTTCAAATCATAATTGCAATGAATTTGAAATAAATATAATTTATGGGTATCTCAAAAAGGATGTTAAAGGATCTAGAGTGGATTTGTGCAAATTCTTTTAGGAATCACAGGCATTCTCAAAAATCACCCTATTCCATTTTAGACCGGCTAAAATTTAGATTGTAATATTCACAAAATTTACATATATAACAATAAAATTGACTAAAATATACATTCCTCTTCTTGAGTTTAAAATTATAATAAAAATTTTATTATGTCTTCTTTCAACAACAACCAAGTCAATGAGCTGTTCTCTGGCCTTGACAAAATTATGCAGGGCTACTGTCACGGCCCATATCAGAGTCCGGTTGGGCTCTCACAGGGGAGGAAGGCCATGTACACAATAGGCGCAATACATACCAGGTAGTTGAGGGCAGTGGCCAGGGGGCGCCAACTCCCAGTATGGGGCACGACCTGGTTGGCCAGCCCCAATACAGTGATGTAGACAAAACCTAGCTTGCTGAAATCCTGAGTGGGCGGCACATTTGGGAGAGGAGGTGCAGTTGGGATCTCCTTCATGGTTGGCAGCAGATCCAAATGGTGCGGATAGAAATACTCCATATTAAGGGTGCAGGGATGTTCAACAAGGGCAGCAGGAGTATAACCAGGTGGGTGTGGATAGGCTAGTTTGTATATTGTGGTGGATTCATGAATAGATGCAAAGAAAATAATTAAATTTGAGCAAAAATAGACAATTCCTGCAATAAGATAATAATTTCTAGGCATAAACTTGCTTGATTAAGATGTCAACAGTGAGGAGGGCTTCTCCTCCTCACTACTTATACTTACAGTTGATTCTATGGCTTTTTGTGCCACCAGAGAACTGATGGCATCATTTGGAGGTGGATTTGCAATTTTACCTGGAATTTGCGCACTTGGCCAAGAGGGTGAGCTCTCATTGGCTGTTATAACATGAACCTTTTGAATTTTACAGTTTGGTGAGTTGCTACAGTTATTTTTAGCTCCCACAATGGATTGATTGCCTGATCACACAATTGAACAGTCATGTTCCTGATGTGCCATTTCCCGATAGGTAGATGGCCCAGATTTGTTAACAGGTTTGATGCCAGGGATTTGAGGATCGTGTGACTCTCAAATCCCAGGCCATTTATTAGTGGAAAGGGGGGTATTTTGCCCTGGGAAGTGCTTTGTGGGGGCTTCCATGCTGCATGTTTAGTCACCTCTAGAGAGGCCAGCTGACTGTCCAGGGCACTCTGGGCCCTGAAAGCTACACTGGGTCTCTTGACAGTAAAGCCTCTGTCTATGGCCTCACTCAACCCGCAGGCTCCTCTGCAAGCACCACACAGGAGTCTGTTCTTTCCCCTGAAACTTCCAACATGGCCCTGTTTGCCCAACATACACAGACAGCTGCCAACCCAAATTCCTTATCAGCAATGGCATCCGGAACCAGCCATTTTAGCCATGGGGTCACCCAGAGAGCCCAGAACCCTGAAACAGCCAATCAGATGGCATCAACCAGTTCTCAAGATAGACACATCCCTCTCCCAGCCAATCAGCCTACAAGACACAGAAGAAAATTGATCATTCCGGACATTGTTCTCCAAATGATTGAAAAACAAGGGAAGCTTATGTCCCTCTGGGAAATTGCAGCTGCAATGGGTTTTGCAAAGTCCACTGTGGCTGCAACCCTGCGAGCCCACGCCAACTGTGGCCCCCCCACCAAGAAGACCCCAACTGGTGCCTGTACCTCAACCAAAGGTGAAAAAGCTCATCCCCTTATGATGGCCATTATGGAACATGACCCGCAGATGCCCCTGGTCCAGGTATGTCTCCAGTTGGGACTCCACAGCATCTTCACCAACAAAAGAACAGTGAATTCATGGATGCACAGAGTTGTGGTTGCCGCCAGAATCCTATCCAATCAGGTTCTTGGTGGCCCCATTTTGGTGGATACCAACCCATATAATGCAACCTTTATTAATTTTATTAAAGGGAGGGCAATGAGGGCCCGTAATGACGTCATCTTCCTATCATACGCCAAGATCTTGGCCAGTATCCAAGACTTTGGAGAGAAGCGCATCTAATCTGACGTGTACAAGCGCGGCCTAATCTTGTATTGTTTTTTCAGGGTTTTATTGGCAGTTTCCCCATTGGGCGTCAATTATTACTTGGCAATATCAAACACTGCAGATGGGTATACCTACCAGATGGAGCTCAAGACCATGCTGGAGGAGTGTGCCACACAAAACACCGTGCACACAGTTGTACTGAGTGCAGAGATGAAGCAGTGAGAATGGGCTACCCAAGAAATCAGGGCTGCGGGCATACCTGATGGTCCTACCCCATCAACTATGCCAACATGCATCTTGCAGATGTATGTCTTTACAATTTTGGTTCCGCCCTCAGGCGCTTGAAGCCTACCACCTACAACAAACTATGCACCCAGATTAATAAGGGGTATGAGCTTTTTCCTTCCGCGTCTGTCCAGGACTTAATTGATCTCATCATCTTCTATGCAAGTGATAGTGATAAGTCCAGAAAGGACCCCCATCCCCCCACACCAGTCCATCCGTTTTGTCAAGCCAGTATATGTGACAAAAGAAGAATTTGAGCAATTGAAGCAAACCGCTCTTGCTGCCCCTTCCCAGTCAACAAATCCTGCCTCCCCAACCCCCCATCAAGCCACCTGCCTTCCAACCCTGACTCCCAAGCCACTACCAATTCCCTCCCCACTATCTCTGATGCCGCCCCTTTCACAGGCGCAGATGAAGGCAACGTTCATTCCGCTTATTCCCTTCTCTTCCCGTCCTTTGATTAGTAAATAAATTTTTTCTTTGTGATAACTTATTAAAATTGATATCTCTCTTTCAATTTGTAATTAATAATATTTTCTTTTTACATTAGCAACATTTCCCATAATTAATACAATGTTGTACATTTTCTGAATAACTTAAAATTATTAGCATACATATTTTCCATCATCATTAATAAATTGAAGACAATAAACGTAAATAGTGCATTAAAATATTACAATTAGATGTCAACTCTTGATATTTTGATATTATGTCCATAACTCAATGTATTTAGTTTAATAAAATACATTGTAAACTTGGCCTTTTTTCATTGTAATTTATTGAAGTGGATTGTGTTTATATTAGAGAGCCATTAACGCTTAGTAAAAATATTAATACATAGTGCATTTTACAGCCTGTATATTTACCTATTGGTAATAATTCTATAAACTTTTCAGCCGGATTTTACAAGGTAATGATTATGTAATGTGTTAATAGATTACAGTTTACTGTCATTAATTGGCTGATTTTCTTTGCAGTGGTGATTGTGCATTTTCTTATATTTACGCACTAGTATCCAATTGGTTGGCTTCACATCCAATTGCACAGGCAATAGGAAAACAAGTCACTACCCCGACCACATCCAGTCTCGGGGTGGCAGCTTGTTTTCCTATCACCTGTGTGATTGGATATGAAGCCAACCAATTGGATGCTAGTGCGTAAATATAGGAAAATGCACAATCACCACTGCAAAGAAAATCAGCCAATTAATGACAGTAAACTGTAATCTATTAACACATTACATAATCATTACCTCGTAAAATCCGGCTGAAAAGTTTATAGAATTATTACCAATAGGTAAATATACAGGCTGTAAAATGCACTATGTATTAATATTTTTACTAAGCGTTAATGGCTCTCTAATATAAACACAATCCACTTCAATAAATTACAATGAAAAAAGGCCAAGTTTACAATGTATTTTATTAAACTAAATACATTGAGTTATGCACATAATATCAAAATATCAAGAGTTGACGTCTAATTGCAATATTTTAATCCACTATTTACGTTTATTGTCTTTGATTTATTAATGATGATGGAAAATATGTATGCTAATAATTTTAAGTTATTCATAAAATGTAAACCATTGTATTAATTATAGGAAATGTTGCTAATGTAAAAAGAAAATATTATTAATTACAAATTGAAAGAGAGATATCAATTTTAATAAGTTATCACAAAGAAAAAATTTATTTACTAATCAAAGGACGGGAAGAGAAGGGAATAAGCGGAATGGACGTTGCCTTCATCTGCGCCTGTGAAAGGGGCGGCATCAGAGATAGTGGGGAGGGAATTGGTAGTGGCTTGGGAGTCAGGGTTGGAAGGCAGGTGGCTTGATGGGGGGTTGGGGAGGCAGGATTTGTTGACTGGGAAGGGGCAGCAAGAGCGGTTTGCTTCAATTGCTCAAATTCTTCTTTTGTCACATATACTGGCTTGACAAAACGGATGGACTGGTGTGGGGGGAGATGTGGGTCCTTTCTGGACTTATCACTATCACTTGCAAAGAAGATGATGAGATCAATTAAGTCCTGGACAGACGCGGAAGGAAAAAGCTCATACCCCTTATCAATCTGGGTGCATAGTTTGTTGTAGGTGGCAGGCTTCAAGGGCCTGAGGGCGGAACCAAAATTGTAAAGATATACATCTGCAAGATGAATGTTGGCATAGTTGATGGGGTAGGACCATCAGGTATGCCCACAGCCCTGATTTCTTGGGTAGCCCATTCTCACTGCTTCATCTCTGCACTCAGTACAACTGTGTGCACGGTGTTTTGTGTGGCACACTCCTCCAGCATGGTCTTGAGCTCCATCTGGTAGGTATACCCATCTGCAGTGTTTGATATTGCCAAGTAATAATTGACGCCCAATGGGGAAACTGCCAATAAAACCCTGAAAAAACAATACAAGATTAGGCCGCGCTTGTACACGTCAGATTAGATGCACTTCTCTCCAAAGTCTTGGATACTGGCCAAGATCTTGGCGTATGATAGGAAGATGACGTCATCACGGGCCCTCATTGCCCTCCCTTTAATAAAATTAATAAAGGTTGCATTGTATGGGTTGGTATCCACCAAAATGGGGCCACCAAGAACCTGATTGGATAGGATTCTGGCGGCAACCACAACTCTGTGCATCCATGAATTCACTGTTCTTTTGTTGGTGAAAATGCTGTGGAGTCCCAACTGGAGACATACCTGGACCAGGGGCATCTGCGGGTCACGTTCCATAATGGCCATCATGAGAGGGTAGGCTTTTTCACCTTTGGTTGAGGTACAGGCACCAGTTGGGGTCTTCTTGGTGGGGGGCCACAGTTGGCGTGGGCTCGCAGGGTTGCAGCCACAGTGGACTTTGCAAAACCCATTGCAGCTGCAATTTCCCAGAGGGACATAAGCTTCCCTTGCTTTTCAATCATTTGGAGAACAATATCTGGAATGATCAATTTTCTTCTTTGCCTTGCAGGCTGATTGGCTGGGGGAGGGATGTGTCCATCTTGAGAACTGGTTGATGCCATCTGATTGGCTGTTTCAGGGTTCTGGGCTCTCTGGGTGACCCCATGGCTAAAATGGCTGGTTATGGATGCCATTGCTGATAAGGAATTTGGGTTGGCAGCTGCCTGTGTATGTTGGGCAAACAGGGCCATGTTGGAAGTTGCAGGGGAAAGAACAGACTCCTGTGTGGTGCTTGCAGAGGAGCCTGCGGGTTGAGTGTGGCCATAGAGGGAGGATTCACTATTAGAAGACACAGTGTAACCCTGCATAATTTTGTCAAGGCCAGAGAACAGCTCATTGACTTGGTTGTTGTTGAAAGAAGACATAATAAAATTTTTATTATAATTTTAAACTCAAGAAGAGGAATGTATATTTTAGTCAATTTTATTGTTATATATGTCAATTTTGTGAATATTACAATCTAAATTTTAGCTGGCCTAAAATGGAATAGGGTGATTTTTGAGAATGCCTGTGATTCCTAAAAGAATTTGCACAAATCCACTCTAGATCCTTTAACATCCTTTTTGAGATACCCATAAATTATATTTATTTCAAATTCATTGCAATTATGATTTGAAACTTGGTTTTTGGATTTGACAATCCTGCAATTTCAGATTTGTTAATTTTCACATGATGTTTATGATTTGTTTGAAATACAGGAAATCTCAAATTGTACATAAGAATCCCGCATTTCTGATTCATATATCCCGCATTTGTTTGTTGGGTTTTGTCTTTTGTTAGTTAAGTTATCTGCTCAAGAGATTTGAAATTTGCCAATTTAAATAAACCAAAAAAAGTCAAATTAAATGGTTATTTTTATTGACTATTTTTTTTCACTCAGCTGAGTTGTCCGCAAAAGTGATTTGAAATTTGGACCAAGGATTTGACAATCCCGCATTTTTACGTTCAGGTTCTGAAATTACAGTACTTATTTAACTTATTTTCATGTGTTTTTTAATTTTTATATGTGAACAAAAACACACAGAAAACGGTTAATTTCTGCTAGCACGCATAAATTTAATTAAGCGCACTATGAAAAAACATAGTAAATTTTTAAAAAAATGTTGATAGTGATAATGTTGTCTAAAATAATGTCTACAATTTTTGTAATCAACAGTGAGAATTCATTTTTTTACTAATTATCACTCATAATGTCAACACTTTTCAGTTCTCATATATAAAACTTTATGTTTTACATAATAAAAACTTCTGATTTTTTGATATGTTGTATTTTTAATTTTTAAAATAAAATCTATATCTAAACATAGTAATTTTACATATTTTTCTTAACTTTTAACTTTTTATTTAAAACTATAATAAAATAAAAACTATACAAGTATTTTTTAACTTTTACATGCCAATAAAACCATCTAAGATTTACTTTTTATATATTATGCTTTTTAAGCTGTTTTTTACATACATTACTTTATTTTAAACCATTTTACTTATTATTTTAGGGCAAAAGCACTTCAAACAGCCCAAAGGAACCAAGCGTCCTTCAAAGCCAACCAAACCCACCAAAAAGAAGCCTGTCTCATCAAAGAAGGCCACTCCAAAACCATCCCCAAAGCCCTCAACAAAGTTCTCCCCTGAGCCCTCTCCTGAGAAGAGCCCTGCTCACTACACTGGGGGAGAGGAATCTGATGGCTCCCTTACAAAGCACAGTTTTTACAACTCAGCTTCTGATGAGGAGCCAACCAAGAAGAAGCACTCAGCCCAAAAGTCCCACCCAAAGATAAGTCTCCTGCACATGAGGAGCGCCACAATAAGCCCCCTTCTGCTTCCCCCACCAAACTCTCCCCTTCAAGCTCATCTGGGGATGATTCAAAGCCCCACCCCAATTACTTCCCTGGCTTCTGCCATGCTCCTGCTGGCCCCTGGGACCCTCTGTTGGCCCAAAACATCTGCAACATTGTCAGCAAATTCAAGGTTCCCTCTTCCTTGCCCAAAAACTTCCCAATCATTAGCGTAAAGGGTGGGCCAGCCATGGTGGCCAATGGGTATATTTTCTCTTGCAACAATGCCAACCAGGGCTTCAAGAGCCGCCATTACACCTGCAAGGACCGCTCCTGCCCAGTGCAGCTCAACACTGAGTGCTGGGACTGGTCCAAACCATCAAGGGCAAGCATACCTGCATCATGCCAAATACCACCATTGTCTGCCTCCTCAAGTGGTATCTTGTCCAGATGATGCCCACCTCCAAAGATCTTTCTGCCACCCAGCTGGCCGTGCTTGCTTGTAAGTAACTCTCCCCAACCAACTTGAAGATGGTGCCAACCCACAATCAGTTAGTCAAGTTTGTAAGTGATAGGTGTCAAGCCTCAAGCCTCAAACCCCATGGCCAAGAGTGCCATCAACATCAAGGACCTTATCCTCACAGATGCCCTCAAGAAGACAGAGGATGGTGAGATGTTCCTGCTTCATGACAATGGCAGAAAGTGAAGGATAGGATTGTAGCCTATTCCACAACCCAAAACCTGGAGCAGCTGAACACTTCTACCACCTGGCTGTGCAACGGCACATTTGCTACTTGCCCCTCCCTATTCAAGCAGCTTTGGGTCCTTCATGGGCAGTTTAATGACCAGGTTATCCCCTTTGTCTTCTTTCTCTTTCCTGGCGCTAAGACAGAAGTCTACACCAGAGCATTTAAAATAGTCTGGGATGCTTTGAGCTCCCTTCATACCAACCAGCTCCCCCTCCCACTCACGCCACCAGAGTGAACCCTTCCTCCTCTGAGAAGGATGAGTCTGTAAATTCACTGCCCCCTTTGGCCTTGGATAGGACTTTATTTCCTTGTCGCACAAAAAAGACTGCACCAAGCCCAGCAAAACCACTAAATTCCCTCAATGATTTAGCTCACACAGTGGATGAAAGATTTGTGTTGGCATATCCTGCAGGACCCCCAGCTCTGGTTGCTCCAACTTGGGAAGAAACACTAGTTAATTTGGACTATTTATTGGCATGGTATTGTCTGCTTTTAAAGACAATTAGGAACGCCTAATCAAATGGGGCCACATCAACAACTACAAAGCCAACTAGATCTGAAATGCTTGCATTACCTTCCAGCCAATCAGAGGGAGTTTCAGAAATTACACTGGAACCCTCCAGTCCCCCTGGCCCTGATCAGCAAATATTCTCCTCTGCCCAATCAAATGCCACATTGGAAGCCATGTGACCAAATTCTGTTAATCCCACCCCTTTTAACAAGGCCAGGGGACTTTGAGTCCCCTGCTTGTCAATTCTCAATTATTAAAAGTTTTGGGTTTTTCTCTACACTAATTTTCAGTTTGGGTTGTTTGGGACTTTGTTTGATCCTCTCAGCTAAAAGTGTTAAAGTGTTAGTAGTTGTCTTTAACATTACCTTTACCCGCCCCGGGTTGAACCCGCTCTCTCTTCTGGAACCCTTAAATTTGGCTCCAGCGTATAGCGTTTTGGTTTTTGCTTTTGCTTTTAAAGTTTTGCGTTTGAGCCTAAAGTTTTAGTTAAATTCAATATAAAAACTTACTTTATCTTGTTTTTTTCACTAAAAATATTCAATTTTGAACCCGCTTTCATTCCCAGTCACTTTAAAGACGCCTGAGCACACCGCCAAGCTCCCTGAACCCTTCCTGATCCTACTTTGGTTCTTTTCTTGTGGCTGCCCCTGATGTCCCCAAATTTGACCAAAGTTTATCAAAAAATTACACCACTCTTCTCAGAATTTCCTGGAGAATCCACCCATGATACTCCCAGTTTTAAGATTTGTTGCATTTTTTCTGGACCCTTTTTGCTCCTCTTGTGGTCCACCTTGCCAGACCCGTGGTCTAAACTCTCCTCTTCAGCGCAACTTGCAAGCGCGGCCCCCTCTAGCCTCCTGAGCTTGCCTGGCAGTCTTCTTTATTCTGGGGAGGCTGTGGTGAAGAGCCTAACCTGTGATGATTTGGATTTGGGGGTCCTTGACCATGTTTCTTCCACTCCGGTGGACAAGGAGGTGCCTAGGTTCTCCCCTCTTGGCTTAGAGAAGAGCACCTCTGCACCTTTGCACGCATCTGTGGCGCTCCCTTCCACTCCCACTTGTACCCCCTGGCTGCTCACTGGGTTGGCGCTGATGGCGCTGAACGCTTACTTTCCTCAGTTGTCTCCTGTGTCCTCCTTGTGGTCTCCCTTTTGAGCGGCTGTTCCAGTCCTCCACTGGGCGGCATCCTGGTGGTTTGTTTTGCCAGGATGGGAGCTGAACTTAGTTAGTTTAGCCCTCTCTCTCACAGAGTCTGCCTAGGCCACTGAGCAGCTAGCTCATGCACGCTCACTTGGGCCAAAGGTTATTATAATGGGCTTCAACCAAGCTCAGTTCAGAGCCTTTGAGGCCACCTTCAATGGAGAAGTCCAGGACTGCTTCTTCCAGTTTAGGCAGGCCCTCATTAAGAATCTCAAGAGTGAGAAGGACCTTTTCAAGAAGTATATTAACAATGGTAAGGGGAAGTGCTGCTTTGCCTTGACTCAGTTTGCTGCCTTGGCTTTTGTGCGCCCAGAGAATACTGGGCTTGGCTTTGAGGTCCTCCTGGAGGACGCTTACATCAAGAAGCACTCCACCATCTTCAAAGGTTACTTGGATTACTTCAAGAACAAATGGGTGGGCAAGAAGATGACTGCCCAGAGAGGTAAGAGCGGGGCCACTGCCCCTTGGAATTGCCAGGGCGCCTGCCTCAAGGGGGAGATGAAGACCACCTCTATCCTTGAGGTTTATCACAAGCACCTGAAGGTGAAGTTTGGGTCAAACCCCAAATACAACAAGTTCTTTGCTAAGCTGCAAGAGGAGCAAACAAAAACTGTCTCCAAGTTCCCAACCTGGCCAACCGGGTGGTCCCCAAGAAGCAAAAGTCCAAGGAGCAGGACTACCAGGAGGACTGTCACAGATCCTGAATGGATTAGACGCAAAATTGTCCATCTAGGGATTAAGAAATGGAACAATTGCGCAATTGCGCAATTGCATCCTAATTCTAATAGTGATAGAGACGTTTAAAACGAGCCAAAAACGGGTGTTCAATTTGCCTTTCAATTGCGCACAAGGCACGTGCTTCACTTCTGGGATTATAAATAGAACAACTAAGTTATTTATATCTACCTCCTTAAGGAAATCCACAAGGAAGCGGTTGTTCTCTTGCGCGGGACTTTTAGTTGTGCCACTCCACTCCCCTCCATTTGGAAAGTCCTTCTTTCTGTGCCTCCCTGCCTCTGATGGCAATTCCCCTGCCTTACACTATATAAGTGCAATGCTATCTAAATAAATACCAGTTTTGTCTATACATCTTATTATTCTTCTGTCCTTCATAGGCTGCCAATATACCATCAACAGGTATAGTATTAAGAATTAGGTCACTGACTAACTATTTGTAGAAACTAGCAACCCTTTGCTGCAACTTTTACAACATTGGCGCTCATGTCTTACACCACCAACAGCCCTCACCCCTGCGGTCCTTTCAATGAGGAGGGAGGAATGCCCCTGGCCCAGTCTCTTGCCACTGCTTCTCCTTACCACCAGGCACCGGCCTTTACTGCTGCCAATGCCCATGCCGGGGAAAGAGCAGGCGCCCCCTATGGCCTGCCCGACCTAAGCCAATTCATGCCAGAACATCAACGCCCCCAGGCTATTGTTTTTGGTCAACCACTGCTCCTACAAGCCCCTGCCCCCTTGGAGATGGACGCCAACTCTTCACCTTCCAAGGACGTCATCCATAATGCCATACACGCCATGGATGCTGGTGCTGCTGGCAATGGTTCTTGCTCTGAACACCTGGCCATTCAGCAGCCTTCTGCTGAAAATGCCTTGGGTTGCTTTCAGAATCTCTCCCAGGTCAACCCTGACCAGCTCCAACGTGACCTCCGTACTGTCACACATATCAAGGACTACCTACAACAATTCACCCATCCTGCTTTATGCCACAATCAAATGCACCTGGACCGCATCCAAAGCCTAGTGCATGACCAGGGAATACTAGTATCTAACCAACAGACGTTCCTCCAGGTCCTTTACTCTGAGCTGGGTAATACTTTCACCACTGTCCATCAGTACCTTGCTAAAGTCACTAACACCCAGAACACCATGCTCCACTGGGTCAATGCCATTGAAGCGGGTATAACTAAGCTAGTGCCAGTACATGTGGTACAGACCCTCACCCATCAGGGTGTAGACGCCAATTGGATTAGTGTGGTTACTACTCACGTGCTGGAGACTGGCCCCATGGTTTGAAGCCTGACTCATGAGGTGGAAGTCCTAGCCTGCCACCTTGCCATCATCCCCTTGTTCACTCCCACATCTGCCGCCACCAACAACTCCCCTTCCAGAGCCCTTCTTGGTCAAGACATCCTTGAGCTCTTTGATCACTACAAGAAGATGCAGAAATAATTGGTCCAGCAGAGTGCCAATCTTGCCTTCCTGTTTGATGGCTACCACACTGTGTCAGAACTTCAGGATTATCTCAATCTTTGTCAATTGCATGACAGAGCCAACAACCAGACCCAAGTCAGGAAGGACAAGGAAGTAATAGCCTTGCTCCAAGCTGAGCTTGCCACCCACAAAAAGCGCATCACCTCTCTGAAAGATGACTTGGATATCACCTGCCAGGAGAACAAGGTCTACCAAGATGAGCTGGACAAACAACGACTTCTCCTGGACGCCTTCCAGAGCCAATTGGATAGGATAGACAGTAAAATTATGGCCGTCAATTTACAGGCTATGTCCATCAACCCCAAGAGTCATCACAGTCCACTGAGGTCCTCTAGTCCTGAGTTCTATCATAGCTACAGAAGCAATGAGGACCACACTTGGTTGGCTCCTAATGCTGTACAAGAATTAGAGCCAGTACTGGAGTTCTGAGGATGACGTCCTGGCCACCCCTGAAGCTTCTGGGGCTGCTAAAGACAGAGAAAGTGAATGGGAAGCCCAGCAAGAGGAGATTGTTGCCGCTCCTCTGAGGCTAGGTTTGCTGCCTCCACTCTCAGCCGTTCCCGTCTCACCCGCTCTCCAGTGAGGATCACACCTGCTCCTCTCCAACATGGCTCAAACAACTTCAAGCCTGTCAATCTACCCAAGTTTGACCGCAAGAGCAATATGGCCATGTTCTTAAATATGTATCAGAACTCCATGTATGGTGCAGACAATGCCATGAGGGACTCCACAATCATCAACTGTCTGGATGCCGAGACTCAAATCATTATCTTGCCACGTCTCCCTGAGAATGGTTGGACCTTTGCCAACATCTTCAGAGCCTTGACAGAAGAATTTGGTAGCCAAGAAGCACTCCTTGGTTGCAAGATGGACTTCACCAACACCAAGTTAAAGGTGGGGGAAACTCTAGAAGACTTCACTTCTAGGTTCTACCTTGAAGCTCAAACTCTGCCGCCCATGAGTGGGGTGCAGTTTATTGATGTGCAGGCAGCACTCCTTAATGCTGTACGTGTCAACCAGGAACTATCTCTGGATCTTAAGTCAGGCATTTACAACTCTTGCACCGTACCAGAACTGATCCGCCTCCTACACACCTACAAGGAGGAGTTTGAAGTCCCTCTCCCTGAAGGCCGCCCTTGCCAGCAATCTGAGCATAGACCCTGCGTGGCTGTTGAGATGCCCAAGCCTTCTGACAAGATTGGGCCTGCTCCAGTCAACAATGGCCCCTGTACTTGCTTCAAATGTGGTATGGCTGGCCACTTCTCTTGGGAATGTAGGAATCCATGCCAAAAGATCCATCATATAGGCATGGAAGACACTGAGGAGGACTACACCAAGGACGCTGATATTGAGGAGGACAATGAGGACAAGTCAAAAACTACTAAGCAGCCAGGACAAGGAGAAATCCTTGGCTGCCTTTGTAATTTTGACACCCTCATCTCCCCCCATACCACTGCCCCCCGACAAACCAGATCAGGGACCTGCTGCCTTGCCATCCTCTGGGACCAACCCTAAGGATGAACCCTCTCTGATTGACTTCAACTCCCAACCAATACATGAGGATGCAGAGTCAGATGAAGCTCAAGAGGATTTCCTCCATTGAGTCCTCACTGTTAACACGCAAACTCATCAGACTACACTTTGCCCTGAGGTGGTTATCCCCCGCATAGCTTGGAGAACAGTGTCCTTACCCTATGCTGAACAACTAGCTCAACCAGGCGTTGAGGTCACTCATGAGGAGGACAGTGCTGAACAACTGGCCAAACTGCTCCGCACAGTAAACGTCTCAGCACCTCTAGAATCTCTCAAGGAAGTAAGCCCAGCTGTGGGAGCTGCCATGGCTACCTTCCTGGAGAAGTTCAAAGGACTAAGCGTACACCAGGTCTCAAGGATTGTGAAGATCAGAGAGGGCTGCCAGGATTGCACCTATATCAACCTGGTAGTGAATAAGACTCATGTCCAGGCCATACTGGATACTGGTGCCCCTGGGAACATTATCTCCTCACGGCTGGTTAAGAAGCTTAAGCTGGCACCAGACTTGGCCTACTATGAAGAGTTTGGTACTTCTGGGCCACTGATCACTAGAGCAAAAGGAGCCTACTCTTCTCTTCCCCTTTGCTTTGGAAATCTAATGGTCACTGCTCCTGCTATAGTTCTGGAAAACAACAGCTATGACATTCTTATTGGGACTAGCTTCATGGTTCAGTATGGCACTGTGACTAACCATGGAGACCATACATTTGGAATCTTGGGCCACTCTATACCCATTTTCTATCATGGCAATTGCCCGTCTGATCTGCCCTTATGCTGTCTGCAATACATCAATCTGGAGTACGCTGATGGAGAGCTTCCAGTTGCTTATACACTGCGTAGTAAGAAGGTCAAGGTGCTACCTCTCTCAATTGGGGGAGCCAAGGGTATCCCAGTCTACGCCTCCTGTAATGTGACTATTCCACCTGGCACTCATGTGATCCACAATATGGGCCTCTTGTTGGCTCTACCAGCTGGCACTCATGGAGAAATCTTTGGCATCCCTAATGCCTCCAGACTAGAACAATAGGTTGCACCAGGCATCCTCATGCCAAGTGAGAAGGAGGTACTCATACTCTTGGCCAAAATAAGTTGTAAAGCTATGTTTGTCTCCAAACATCAACTTCTGGCTTATATACAGCTGGAAGAGCATGACAACCTGCAAGAGACCGCCCCCTTTGCAGACTTCTCTGAGTTGGGTCTACCCTGTGAGCAACCACTGGTGCTATTGTTCATAAGCTGCAACTCTCTATCCGGCCTCTCTGAAGAACAGAAGGATCAAGCTATGGATCTCTTTGCCCAGTATAAGGATGTGTTTGCCAAGGATGATTATGACCTGGGCAAGGCTGCAGATGTTGCTCACCATATTGACACCCAAGGCAGTCCACCTATCTGCTCCAGACTTATACGGCACAGTCAAGCCAATCATGCTGTGGCTAACAAGGAGCTTCAGAAGCTATTGGGATCTGGCTTAATGGTCCCCAGTAAAAGCCCTTGGGCTTCCCCTCTCCTGATTGTCAAAAAGAAGGATGTCAGCAACTTTGTGGTGATTGACTACCGTCAACTGAATGCTGTTACCAAGAAGGATTCATATCCCCTCCCTTGTATTGACAATACCTTGGACCAACTAGGTGGCGCCAAGTTCTTCAGAGCCATGGACCTTATCAGTGGGTACTGGCAGATTGACCTACCCCCTGCTGATCAAGAAAAATGTGCAATCATCACTGACCAAGGGCTATCCCAACCCACAAGGATGCCCCAAGGTCTGTCCAATGCCCCAGCTACCTTCCAATGGGCTATGGATGCAGTGATGGGCAACCTCAAACTCACCAGTTCTTAGTCTACCTGAATGACATTAATGTGTTCTCCTGAACCTTTAATGATTGCCTATGACACTTGGAGGAAGTCTTTCAGAGGTAACTTGCAGCTAATCTCAAGCTCAAGCCACGCAAGTGCAACTTCTTCAAGGAGCACCTTGAGTTCTTGGGGCTCATCATTAGCCAAGATGGACTCTGCCCTGTAACTCTAAAGGTGGAAGCCATTGAGCAAATGCAGATCCCAGCCAGTAAGCAGGACGTGCAGGTCTTCCTGGGGATGATTGGGTACTACTGCCACTTCATCCCTAACTTTGCATCCCTGGGTGACTCCCTTTTTCAACTCCTCCAAGCTGATAAGGAATTCTTCTGGAGCCCAGCGTGCCAATCTGCTTTCAATGATCTCAAGGGAACACTGACTGCAGCCCCTGTGCTGGCCTACCCTGACTTTGCCAAGTCATTTTTGGTTCATACAGATGCTAGTCTGACGGCAATTGGGGGTGTTCTCTCCCAACTGGACTCTGACAGACTTGAACACCCTGTTGGATACTGCTTGCATACGCTTAATGTTCACAAGAGGAACTACACTGTCACTAAACAAGAGTGTCTGGCTGTGATATACTACTACTACCAACAATTCAGAGTCTATCTCCATGAGGTACATTTCACAGTTGTAACAGACCATGCCTCCTTGCAATGGCTAAAGACCCTCAAGGACCCTGAAGGACATCTGGCACATTGGGCCATTAAACTTCAGGCTTATGACTACAAGATCATTTATCAAGCCAGGGCAGCCCACCAGAATGCTGACTGTCTCTCCCGCCTTATCACTGTTGCCTTAGTATCCCTCATGGCTGACATTCTCTATGACAAGCTTATGGAGGATCCTTCTTTGTGGGGGGGAGGAGTTAGTAGAGATACAGAGAGCTCTCAAAAAGCTAACTGTTGATACTAAGGTCTCTAAGAGACAACTCCTGAAGCTTTGTGGAGACTATTGGCTACCCTACATATGCCCATCCCTACGCATGGACTCAGTGGTGGCCGCTCACAAGACTACTGGCCATGGTGACATACAGAAGACGTTAGCTCTGCTACAGCAACACTGCTTCTGGGAAGGAATGCACACTGGTGTAGTGGATACTCTAGCCAACTTTCATGACTGCAACATTGAGAGGCCTAAGGTTGCCAAGTTTCAACACAGACTGGTACGCCCTGGGTTTGCCTTCCACACTGTAGCCATTAACGTAGTGGGCCCCCTGCCAGCTACCAACAGTTGCAACAAGTTCATCATTGTGTCGGTTGACCATCTGACTAAATGGGTAGAGGCCAAGGCAATTCCCAACCAATCTGCACTGATGACAGCCACGTTCATCCTGGAGAATATCATATACAAACATGGTTGCCCCCAGATCCTGCTGACAGACAATGGTACCAACTTCACCAGTTACATCATCCCCCGCCTCAACCAACTGATGGGAATTTGTGGGACACTATCCACTCCTTATCACCCACAGACAAATGGCATGGTAGAGCGCACTAATGGGAGCCTAGTCCAGATACTCCAGAAGCTCAGTCACCAACATGAGACTGAATGGGATACCTTCCTGCCTGCGGCCACCTTTGCATATAACATTGGGTACCATTGTGCCACTGGAAAGCCGCCCTTCCAGCTGCTCTACGGCTGGCAACCAGGAATTACCCCTTTACTATATTCCTTGGTAAAGCCCAGCCTGGCTGTGTCCCCAGAGGCGTACCTCAACAAGCTGGTTCAAACTCTTATTTTCTTGCAATCAGAGGCCTACACTGTAAACTTAAACCATAAGTTGCAGGACCTAGAACAAGCTGCATCCAAACACCCTGCCTTACCCACTTACCTGGTAGGAGACTCAGTCTACTTCTTCAGCAATAGAGGGTTGACTGCAAATCCAAACTTGCCTCCCTTTGGCAAGGCCCAGTTCAAGTTATCCAGAAGACCGGACCCAGCTCCTACACCCTTAAGGAGCCCCATTCTGGGCAATTGATCACTAGAGTACACACTCAGTATATGCGTGCTGCTCCTAGTGACCAAGAGTAAGCCCCAATGAGGACAATAACCCAAAAAATCAAAAGCCTAATTAAAAAATTTCATGGGTTGTTGTCCTGTTTGCAATAGTGTTGCACCAAAGTATGAGGAATAAGAATGAAAGAACAAGGTGTTTATTGGAGACTGACAAGACTCTTCCAGTACCGCACCAACTGTTCTACCACCTGAATGACAGCCAAGAAACAGAACTGGTTGCCTACAGATCCACAAAGCCAATGACCAAGGATTGGGCAATGAACCCCCACCAAGTGAGACACATAATTGACCCCAATGTCCACAGGAAAGGTGACCCCCAAGAAGATACAGTCCCACAGAAGACTCTCACAAAGGGCATACTCTACTGGGACCTGACCACCCACCCCATAGAATACGGACAAGGCCCACTCAAGGAAGACCCCCATATTCTCCTCTTTCTTGGTATCACAGCGGTTGGTTCCTTGAAGAACAAGGTTGCCAGCCATCACCATTGGCACCAGATGGGCAGTCCCCTCTACTGTGTACAACTTTAACACTTCCTGGAAGGCTTGCCAAAGACGTTGCTCAAAATTTTCAGAGGTTTTCCAACTGACTGGCTGAGCCTTGGTAACCCCAGGTGTTGCCCAATTGCAAAGGACTGACTTCACTATGTTGGATACCATCCCCTGTTGCAAGACTGAAAGACCCTGACCCTCAAATTGGAATTCCTTCAGCTGAGCCTCCAAGTATTCTTCTGCCGCCCGCATGGAGAACCATCAATGGATACTGTTACCCTTTTGCAACCCAGTTCTTGTCACCTCCCTGGGCTCACTCAAAGCTAGGAACAGTGCAGCAAACAATGGTTCTGCTCCCCCTAAGGCCAGCTGAGGCACCAGTAGCTGATCTAAGTGAACCCCCAAGTCCAGATAGCTGCCATCCACATCATGCAGGACTACTTGCTTCTCTGCTGCCTTCACTACCTCCACTGGTCTGGTATGCTTGCGCCTCTTTGGAATTACCACTTGCACCTTCTTTAAGACTCTTATTGTGACTCTTATAGAGGGACTGTTCACCATAGCTGTCACCTTGAGACGCCAGCCATTTTTAAACCTGTTGTCTAATCCAGTGGAGGGAAATGTTGCAGATCCTGAATGGATTAGATGTAAAATTGTCCATCTAGGGATTAAGCAATGAAACAATTGCACAATTGCGCTATTGCATCCCAATTCTAATAGTGATAGGGACGTTTAAAACGTTCCAAAAACAGGTGTTCAATTTGCCTTTCAATTGCGCACAAGGCACGTGCTTCACTTCTGGGATTATAAATAGAAAAACTAAGTTATTTTATCTACCTCCTTAAGGAAATCCACAAGGAAGTGGTTGTTCTCTTGCGCAGGACTTTTAGTTGTGCCACTCCACTCCCCTCCATTTGGAAAGTCCTTCTTTCTGTGCCTCCCTGCCTCTGGTGGCAATTCCCCTGCCTTACACTATATAAGTGCAATGCTATCTAAATAAATACCAGTTTTGTCTATACATCTTATTATTCTTCTGTCCTTCATAGGCTGCCACTATATCATCAACAGGTATAGTATTAAGAATTAGATCACTGACTAACTATTTGTAGAAACTAGCAACCCTTTGCTGCAACTTTTACAACAAGGACGTTCAGAAGGTGGTAAAGAAAAAGTACAAGGTGGCAGAGATTAAAAAGTACCTTGAGGACGTTGCCACTGCTCTTACTGGTGGCTTTAATAAGCTTAATAAACCTTGCTTTGCCTGTATATTTTTTTAATTTTGGATTTTTATATTTCTTAATTTATTTATAGTGTTTTAATCTTATTATGTATAAATGTTAAGTTTTATATACAGTTTCAATGTGGTTTAGTAAGAAACATCTTATATTTTGTTAATTTATCTTTAAGGTATGAGATATTTTCAGTTATGCTTATATGAAGTATAATAAATTTAAATTAGAATTTTCTTATATTTTTTAGTTATTATGATATATGAAATATTTTTAATTTTGGTTCATTGTAATTTTATTTTTATGGATATAAAAAATAATTTAATAATAAAGAGTGTAATTTCCATAGTAAACTGAAAAATAGTTGCTTATATCTCCTTATTCTTATTACTTATAGTAATTTTTTATTGCAGTTTGAACTCTCTGGGGTCATTTTAGTATATTAATTTATTTTAATTTTTTTATATTAAGAATTTTCAGGGTAAAGTGTTTTGTTAAATAAAAAAGTGTTGACATCCAGGAAACAACATTAAGTAAAACCAGGTTGTCACTTTACTATAGTGTCAACATTAAAAGTGTCAACATGGGTGCTGTTGCCAAAATTTGGACCAAGGATTTGACAATACCACAATTTTACGTTCAGGTTCTGAATTTACAGTAATTATATTAAGGATTGGTACATTTACTCTGAAACCTATTGTGATAAACCACACTGAGTGCTGTATTGTAGGCACAGGCTAAGATTGGCTAAATAAGGATTGATTAAATAAGAGAAGTAAATGATTGTGTTTTTGTTGGTTTTCCTAGCCTTGGTAGTTTGTGTTTGTTGTGGTAATATTAATTAGAAACAGCTCTCTAGATTTCTATTTCAATCCTACTTCTACTTTGATCCTACTGTCCCTTCTGTCTGTTTTAACTGATGCCCTTCTGTCTCTCTTCTTTCTGTAAAACTAGTTTTTAACTTAACAGTCTGCAACTCCTGTCCTGACTCTGTTCTGCCTCAATTGGTGTTGTGCCCTGCCCCAAAGCGCAGGCTTTTTAAAAAACTATAGTTTTAAATTCAGACCTAAGTGTGATTTAAGAATTTATTAGTTTATTTAAAGAGTATTTACCTTTGTTTTATCTTTTGCTTGGGTTCAATTTTTCTTTTGATTTAAATTTTGCTTTTGCGCTTCCCCTGTCTGTTTCCTTTTTGAATTCCTCTATAAATCCTATTTTAAATAGTTTTCTACTTTCCTGATTGCTTACGCAACCAAAAGTTTCCCCAAACCACTACAGTTGCAGATCTTCAGCCAGCTGTTACCACAAGGCTGTTCTTCAAACATACCATGTGTTTTACCAGATTTATCAATCTCATCTGCCAGAAAATCCCTGTTTTTTATTGAAGATCTCCCCAGGACTTGACTTTCAGTCATTTATAAATAAAGACACTTGGAAAAGTAGGCCTTTAAGCTGAAATTCTAAGTGGTTTTCCCCAAATCAATGTTACAGGTTTTTTCTTCAATCTTTTAAAATTTACTTTCCAATCTTAGATTCTTAATTCTATTTTCTTTTAATTATAAATTTTTTAAAATTTACTTTTAAGGTTATAGTAAATACATTTCTTATCTGATCTAAATTTATTCTAAATTTGCTAGTGTTTTAATTAGCTAGGATAATTAGAATGAAGATAGCCCAACAACAGGCAATTGGCTTATTGTCACCATTTTTTTATATGAGGGATAACCTCTCTACTTTCATGTTAAGATACTCCCATGGGGAATATCCTGACATAGATATCCCTTTAGTCACAAATAAATCTTTGTTCAACACATTGTTTTATATAGTTTGGTTAGGTTTAGTGAATTTGATGACACCTTTTGTGTCAAACTACAAGTTTTTAGCTGGCCTCATAAAGGTCCTTTTACAAACGGTGCCTACTTTCCTTTACTTGTTAAATTTCAACCCAAACACTTTACATGGTATAGTAATTAATCTTGTACCCTATTGGGCAAGACCTTACAACCAGGCTGAAATCCAACTCATTTCTATTTTTGTTTAATCTCAGCGCCTTGAACCCAAACCCATTCCCTTGATTGACCCACAATTCTCTCAGTCATTAGAATCAGTTATGTCTTAACAGTAATCATGCTACCATATAATTTCTTTTACATAATTATCTATTTGATCACTGTGAAAGTTCACATGTTTGGTGATTTGCAGGCAGGGCTTATGTTGGAAAAGTGGAAGTTTAGTGACTTTTGTTGAAGAAGTAGCTGTAGGACTGGTCTGAGTTGGTGAAGACTGAAATGAGCTGGCTGAAGGACCAGAAGATAATGGTGAAGAACTGGTGGTCCAGAGAAATGAGCCAAGATTTTGCCAAATGGATTCATCAAGGTGGGAAAATGTGGAATTTTTTCCTTGATTTAGTAATAAAATCAAGAAAGAATGTGGATAGAAGTGTGGGTAAGAGATTTATTTATTAAGTTCCTAGGATAGGTGAAGGTATGTTGCTATGAGAGCTGAATACAAAGTTGTTTTGATGGGACATTTTCCTTGGATTTTACAATATTTGTAAATATATGAGAAAAACATTGAAGAGGTCCAAAAAGAACAATTTAAATAGTATTCTACTATTTAAATTGGTTTATGTTGAATGCAGGGAAGACTGGTGCTGGAATAATGGACCGGTTAACGCTTTGGTGCGCAAAGAGTTGTCAATTTCAGCTGTTTGAGCTGTGGAAATTTTTTTCCTAGTTGGATCCCGGTGGAACCTTAGAAATGGTCCAGTTTGCGCTCTGCATTCATTGGTTGAGTTCTGGCAGGTTTCCTGACAAAAATGATTGGTTGGAAGCCAAAAGATTAAAGTATAAGCAAGGAAATAGGGAATTGATACTTTAAGCTTTTGAGAAAGTAAGTATTTAAGCTTAAGTTATTATAAAAAAAAGTGAGCGGCAATGGTTTAAGCTTCTGAATAAAGTCATTTTAAAGGCAGAACCGTTGGGAAAAGAATACTATAAGAAGGTGGCTGACTGGAAAGTTACAGGGTCTTTTCCGAGTCTTTTCTGGGTCTTTTAAATTTCTGCCAAAAGGGTTTTGGAGGCCTTTTGATTGCCAGCAGGAGCTTGTTGGACTGATACAAATGGAATACCAAGGACACTAGAGTTATACAGAGAGCTGAAGCCCAAGATTAAGGAGCTGGAGCTTGAGATAAGGAGCAGGATCCTAAGCCCAGCGCAGGAGTCCAAGTTTGCAGCACATGAGTCCAGTTTTAAGGAGCAGGAGTCCAAGACCAAGTACAAGGAGTTCAAGATATTGTTGGAGGACTCCAAATATTGGCAAATCCATACTGTTTCCCTGACCCCCCGGGCCATATACCAGAAGGTTTCTAAGGGGATCTTCCTTCTGAGAATGAATAAAAGCCCATTTTGACCCCTATACATATTTCTGAGATGCATTCCCCTTACTAGAGAATGAAAATCCCTTCCAGCTGGTCCCTGGCTACAATCCAGGACACACTTTGGGGATTGGTGGATAGGAACCCCACAAGAGCCCAACATGGGGGTCTTTCTCTTGTAACATGGGAAGTGTATAAAGAAGTATGGATAAGTTTACACTCAGAGGAGGATTGAATTTTGGTCTTCAGAATGATTTTTAAAACTGTGACGTTTGAAACAAGAACAGTGGATGAGCTGATAGGCTTTTGTTGAAAGACAGTTAGGCCAGAAGTTTGCTGGGCTTCATCCCAGATATACTGTATGGCTAGAAGTGTGAGCCCTCCAGGGAAGAGCCGGACCAGGAGACCCTAGAGTGTAGCCCAGCTATCTCAATTTTTAGAGCATGAGACTCTTAAGTTCAAGGTTGTAGACATTAAGCAGTGAGAAGGCTCATGGATAAATTAGAGGCAGGGGAGGTCCCTGTCTCTGAAGATCTGACCAAGAGGCTTATGATCAAGGCGCGTGTAGGGGAGGTCCCTAGGCCTTAAGGATCAGGAAGTTGGTGTTAGCATGTGACCAAGAGACCTACAATCAAGGCACATGTAGGGGAGGTCCCTAGGCCTAAATGATCAAGAGGTCAATGTTAGAATGTGACTGAGAGGCCTATGATCAAGGCGCGTGTAGGGAAGGTCCCTAGGCCTAAAGGATCAGGAGGTCAGTGTCAATATGTGACTGAGATAGAGAAGGACTCTATGCCCTAGGAAGGACCAAGTGAAGGATCAGAGAAGACCCCAAGGTGGGTAGAACTGCTAAGGTTGCTGTGCAAAAAAAAGACTTCATTAATCTGGGGAGGAGCCCAGCCAAAGATGTTTGAGCTATGGAAGCAAAGATTGATGGAAGCTCCAGTGTTGAGGTTGCTAAGATAGGATCTACTGTTTGCTATAGAAACTGACAACAGTAGAATTGGTTTGGGGGCCTTGCTGATCCAGAAGGAAGGGATTCAGGCCTGGTCCATTGCTCATGCTTCAAAGATTTTGCAGGATGCTGAGACAATGTATTTGGTTGCTGAGAGACAAGGTTTGGCCGTGGTTTGGGCTGTTGACAAGTTCAAATTGTATGTGATGGGGTCACCTTTTGTGCTTGTTACCAACCATGCACCTCTGAAAGCATTAAGAACCAAGGAAAACTTGATGGGACATATTTTGAGTTACACAGAGAAGATAGTTTCCTATGATTACAATGTTATGTACCAAAAAAAAGATAATGTTGTGGTAGAATTGTTGTCCAGAGCAGTGATGGGTGTCCAAGATGGATACACCCAAGAGGTTGAAGGGCAGGCTGAGGCAGTGCACCAGAATAGAAGGTACATCATGCTGGAATACCAGGAGCAGGTTGTCTGGAATATCCATGTTTGGTTTGGAGGACACTTCAGGTTCCAGAAGTTGATAGTAGCAATCAGAATTAGATGCTACTGGCCCATGTTGCACCAGACTGTGGAGAAGGTGTTGAAGGAATGCATTCAGTGTGCAAAGTACTCCATGAAGGTCCAGAAGTACCTGTTGTGGCTAGTGAGAGCATCATACCCGTTTAAAAAAGTGGCCTTGTATGAAAGCCATGGAGCACTTGACTGTGGTTGGAAAGCTTTGCCTTGGTGGCAGTGGACCTGTGAAGATAGAGGCTATCTTGGGAGGAGCTATGTGATGATCCACATGTTTGGTGGTTTCAGGCAGGACATGTTGGCAAGTGAAAGTTTAGTGACTGTTGTTGAAGAAAGCTGGCTGAAGGACCAGAAGATGATGGTGAAGAGCAGTGGTCCGAAGAAATGAGCCAAAGATTTTGCCAAATTGCTGCAAAGTGAGAAGATGTGGAATATTTTGCCTTGGTTTAGTAGTAAAATCAAGAAGGAATGCGGATAGAAGTGGTAAAGATATTTATTTATTAAGTTCCCTAGGATAGATGAAGGTATGTTGCTATGGAGC